>PVJO010023411.1:0-26197 GCA_004026905.1 Hystrix cristata | reverse complement strand
AGAGATCTTTCCTGGAGCCTCCAGAAGGAAAACAGCCCTGCTGCCCCTTCATTTTAGCCCTCTAAGACTCATTTTGGACAACTCCTCTCAAGAAATGTAAGATATTAAATTTTAGTTGTTTTATAGATTTGTGAGAATTTGTCACAGAACAAACAGGAGCATGGTACAGGAATATGTCAACATTACTACAGTATCTTCAACATCATTCTGCTGTGACATCACTGGAGGGGCCAGATGAGGATGGCTATCTCTCGCTTCCTGGACTGTAATCCCAGCTCCAACTGCTTGCTCTAGCAGTCCACCTACAGTGGAAATCAGAGGATATTTGTTGAGTGAATGAGTGACTTGTTCCCTTTCATTATGTCAACTTGTGTTCCGGAGTTGATGCTCTGCTGACTTCAAGGCCTACTACCTTTCATCCTGTTGGGGTCTGGCCTCTAGTCTCTGCAAGACACGAGTATCTTACTTCCTGTGATGGTATCTGTTTTCTGAGCTCAAACATCCTATCTAGTCCTTCCCCTGAAGTTTTAGGAGCATGATTTCTCTGAGCCAAATGGAAAGCCTCTGTGCTTCTTTGAAATTACTTAAGGGGAAGAAGATAAGACCCTTTATGGTACCCCTGTTTTGAAGGACTTGGTCTTTGTGGCCTTGTGTCCACTTGGCTTGAAGCCACACCCCACCTGCTACAAGCATGACATCAAGAAATCTGAGTCTGCTCCGAGCAGTTATGACCACTCCTCCACATGTGGATTACGACCTATCTCTGCCACTTTTGGCTTAACTCAAAAGAGGTGAGCTGACTAGTTTCTGGAATATCAGAAGATAAGGCTCCACGGAAGTGTCTCCACCTTCCAGTGTTGACAGACCGTGCTGGGGTAAATTCTGAGGCTACATCCGGTTCAGACAAAAAGAATACCTCAATCTGTTAGCGATGCCTCCTATGAGTATGAGGGGTAGGAGGGTGAATTTCCCATTTCTATCCCACTTTGCTGGCATTTTACCCTGTGTTGAACCACCTAAATTCTTTGCATATACCTCTCTCAGCTACATTATAAATCTTTTCAAGACAAGAACCAGGATTTAGACCTCTGTATATCCCTAGCACTCAGCACTGTGCTTGGCACATTGACGTATGGTTTTTACTGTCCTCAGAGAGTAACATACAGACTTACATAGAATCAGGGTTTCTTGCTATAGGTATTAAACCCCAGGGAAAGCAGCCATGGCTGGTTTCAATACTCGCTTAGCTGCAGGGGCCCAGCACCAGGGAACTTGCTTTGATCACTGTGGCTGATGCCTTTCTGCTGAGTTTCCCCAGTTCCGTCCAGCTCCTTTCATTCTGCCCTCCATGAGCCAGAGTCCTCCTCTCCTATTAGGGTTCAAGGCACGTACAAATAGCACAGATCCAATTCTGGTGTTCGAGAAGTTATGCACAGGTTAATTTTCTAGAATAACATCTCTAAATTGGATAGAGACATTGGTAGTTAGCAATTTGGGGAAACAATCACTGAAAATTTATGTACACACTAATAGAGTTTTTTGTTACATATTTTTAAATTGAGCATGTGAAATAGGATGCTGCTAAAGTGGCAACTGTGACTCTAGATTTAGCAGAAATAATGATCCCAAATTCTTAACCATGTTATGGTTAACAATGATTCTACTATCATGCAAATGTCAATGCAGAAATTCGCGCCCCAAATGATCTTCCCATATTTAACTGTCACTCACAGATGACTCGGCTAAGTGAATGTGAAGTTTAGTTCTCCCCAAACCTTTCTTTGGCAGGACTGTTAACCAACTGTCTCACCTCACAGAATTCTTCCTGTGTATACTCTTCCTGTGTATACTTCCTGCTAAGTATACACCAGATAGTTTGAACCCTATTTTCCCCTATACAAGTTAAGGCCATAACTGAGATGTTTTATTAACTATTGAAATGAGTTGAACCCATGCTTAAAGCTTTTAGTATTGCTTCAGATGTCAGGAAGTGACAGTTAATGCTAAAAAGGGTTAATCAGATTTAGTGGAATGCCATCCAAGTTTTATTAAACATCAGGGTTTCTTGATATGTTCTACATTGGCAAGATGAGAGGATGATTGAGAGGAAAATTTATAGAATATGTCTGTACTGATCCCAGGACACAAAGGGAATTGTTACCAGGCAACAGAAACATCTTCATATTCACCGCAGGGTTCAGGGGCTTTTCCCAGCTTCTTTCTTCCCTGGGTTCTGTTGGGAGCAGGACACATCCTCACGTGGAAGGCAGAATGTCCGGGCCTCGCTGACCTGGCTTCGCAGCCTTCTATCCTGAGCCCTTCCCATCAGTGAGATGGTGAGGAGTGGCTGGCCTGGGTGAGGAGTGGACTGAATCTAGGCCAGAAAGGTTATTACCCTCCTGCTCAACTGCAGATAAGTGGATTTTGGAAACAGATGGTGTGGTCTGCAACCCAAATTACAGGAGGCAAATACAATGAAGAGGTAAACAGTACCTACCTTCTTTGCCAACAGATGGACAGCTTCTCCACTTATTACCTAGCTACAAGATACGGTTTCAATTACCTGTGTTTAAAATTTCAATTGGAATAGTTCTATGGATATAAAATAAGGGGAGGCAATATCAACTGATATTTAGGAAAAAGAAAGAATTTTGAAATTAATGTTAATTTTTAATTAATTAATTAATTAACAATGTCAATAACAGATTTTTAAAAAGGGATAGTATCCAGAAAGATAGCCTCCATGACAACAAATTCAAAAGGCCTACTCCAAAGAAGCTATGCCCCCAAGTCTCACTGCGAACAGACAGTGAGCATGGTTTCTCGGAGCACAGACACGGCCTCATCGAAGTCTACCAGGTGACTGGTAAACTGAGGCCCTCCAGATGGAGCGCTCTGGGTGCTTCAGGTGGGCAGTGACCAAGCTGAGACTCTTGACAGGTCACGTCTCACAGCTCAGGGAGCCTCAGGAGTCACACTGAGGCACAGATGGATATTCTCCATCAAAATCCCCTTCCTTCCCCAGCTAGTGTATCATCTTGGAACCGAGAATTGGAATTCGAGAAATAGTTGCTAGGTGGAGTTTTTCCCCTTCTGCCAGCTAAATATAAACAATAGTGGGCCCTGGATAATTTTGGAGTCCTGGGATGGAAGGAGCTGGCCCCTTAATCACCTCAGGAAGGAAAGTTATTTGCTAACCCAGAATTATCTACCAACCAGGAATATCCTGTAGATGGTCACACAAGTAAGACCTGTTGTGTTTGCTCCATGGTGTTCATTTGTGCCTACTTGCCACTGCAGCCTTGCCTGCCCTGATTAATATACATATGTTTTGTAAGTGTGAATGTTATCCACATGCATTTGTTCAACAAGAATATGTTGCATATTTTTCTGATTGGCTCTGAGGATAACAGGACATATAAAGAGAATACAATTTCTGCCATCATGGATATTAGAATTATATAGGGGCAGTCTGATGAAAATCAGTCAGTAAGAAAATATATAAAAATTACAAGCGGCTATAAAAGCTATAAAGGGATGAGAAAGGAAACTAAAAATACATTTAAGATTTGATGTTCATAGAAAGCATTCCCCTAGAAATGGCATTTATGCTTCTCTAATGGATGCAAAGGATCAAACCCATGGAGAGATAGGGAAAAGCATTTTAGCAAAAGGTACAGCATGTGAAAAAGCTCAGAGGAGGAAGGAGTAGAGGACTAGGGAGAAGATGGAAGCTAGATCAAGCAGGGTACTGCGGACAAGGTGATGGAGTCTTACCAGAAAGGCAGAAGAGCCACTTCTGACTTGTGATTTGAAGGGGTCTTTTGGCAGTTGTGTGGGCTGATGGGTTGAGAGGAGCCTGGAGAAGAAGGGATTCTGGTTAGGAATATAGTTGTGATCTAGGACAGAGATGATAGAGCTTGAACTTCAGTTACTAGCAGAGTAAAATATGAGTTATGTCCTAGAGGTAAATGAACAGGATGTGTTGACATATTGGGGAGCTCTTGTGGGAGTCTTAGGCTTTCATCTCAGGTGGTTTTATTGACACTGAAAGGGGGAGACAGGAGTGAGAAGAAAGCCAAAGATCAATTTGAACATGTTAAATTAAGATTTCCCAGAGATATTTTTGCAGTCATGCCAGAGAGTGTGAAAGATGAGTCTGGAACTCAGAGGTGAATCTTGGACTTTTGTACTTTTGAGACTTACAGTACATGGACCATGGGTCAAGTTCCAGGGATGTAGACTGTCACCTAGGCAGACAGTGGAGATGGAGTAAGGAAGGCCAAGGACCACCCCTAGGAGCACGCACATTTTTAGTACATGCAAGAAGGAGAGGCGAGCAAAGGAAGCTGAGAAATAGAAGAGGGAAATTCAGCCAACATGGCGTCTTGGGAACCAAGAGAAACTTCCAGTTTGAAGAAGAGAACAGCTGTTTCCCTTTTAGAAATGGAAGGATCAGCACAATTGCACTCTTGGGAAGGGGCAGCTGGGAAGGAAACACAGGTGTGGGCAGGATTAGGCTGGAGAGGTGGGCCTGACCAGGGATGGAAGTACTCATTGATTATAGTAAGTATGGAGAACGAAGATGGAGGCAGTGGGGGCAGCAACGAGGAGGCTGCCATCCACAAGGAGGATGAAGGGTGTTGAAAGTAGCATGGTGCCGAAGAAAATGAGGAGGCCGGTACAGGTACAATGGCCTGATGGGATGTGGGTCTGGACAAAACTTGGGGGTTAATAATGGAAGAGGCAAGCAGGCCTGAGGTTTGAAACGGAACACTACTAAAACCCAGAAAGCCCAATCTCAGAAGGTCTAATAACAGCTCAGCTGCAAGAAAGGAACTGCAAACCAGCCCGAAGTTTTCATTTGCATGAACAGCATTTGCAGTGTCAGCCAAGGTTCTTTTGAAGTCCCTCTTTCCTATACTTTTGTCACAGGCTCCTGGCCCCCAGCATCTCCCTCCTCATGTGCCCCTCCTACAACTTCTCATGTACCCACCTTACCTCTTTTCACCTCTGCAAAGACCTACAAGAATTGTTTAGAAATTCTACAGGGAAAGGGAAAAAAAAATTGAAAAAACCGGAATTCACAAAGCCATAATCTTCTAGGAGTGTGAAAAGCTGTGCTGTCAAATGAGCAGTGGGACTTCCGGTGTGCAAGATTCCCCTGGGCAGCGGAGGGCACCTTCTCTGTGTGCAGGACAGAAGGCAGCGCTCGCTGGGACAGCTGGTTTCCTTCTCCAGCAAAGGTTCCATGGAGCTGAAAACCAACCCTGAAATTTTCTCCTCATTCACCTGTGCTGACTGAATGGTTGTCAGAGAATCAGCCTCGGCGGTAGAGAGCCAAGTCAAGTCATGAAAAGGTGCCTTTCCGTCATCTTGGTGTAGTGTGGAAAGCTGTGTCCCGTGTCGAGCCATCATTGTTTGAGTGAGAGGGAGCTGTGTGGGGCTGTGCGGCGGCAGCCAGAATCCCCAGAGCTGGCAGAACTGCTGGGTGCGGAGCTGCTGGGTGCAGAGCGAGCCAGCTGTAGGCGGCACTGCCACGCTGGGAACCTGGAGGAAGCCAAACGGCACCAAAGCCCGGCGAAGAGCCTTTGAAAATGTGGCCCTGACTGTGAACTGTGAAGTGTTGCTAAAAGGAGAAAATAATACAGCAGTTATCAGAAATTGCAAATTAGCATGCCAATGTGAAAATAAGACTTGAGAATGTCAAATAGTCATAATAGAGGGAAGAAACGAATTCTTGGTTATGCTTATTTGCCAAATTGGAATAAAGATTTAATCTTGCCGGACCGAAAATAGCCCACATGGCATATCAACAGAAGCATTTCCTCCTCTCCGAAGTGGTTGCTCGTCAGAGTGAAGCAGGGTGCTGCTGCGTGTCTGTGTGTGAGATCAAATGTCTGCCGTCCTGTAGAGAGGAGTCAGAGAGGGCCCAGGTGCTTATTAGAGGTCACCAGTGTGTTTGGATAAACTGACTTCATTAACTTTGGAAAGTACATTACACTTTCAAAGAACCGTGAGACTATCAACCTGTTCTGCGGTTCGGATTTACTGAGATCTGCTAGAACGGGGTGGCAGGGTGTCTTTTGGTTCCTTGTTGTTTTCAGTGCTAGGGGTTGAACCCAGGACCTCTTTCACACAGGAGAATGTGAATTTTAGGGTAATATTCAACAGCGTCTGTCTTGAAACACTGACCCCTTCCAGGATTGTCACTCTTTGACTCTCCTCATGTTTTCCGGTGCCGCAGAGACCGCTCACACAGTTGTTTGATCTGGTATTCAGAGCCGTATTATTTGAAACTCCAGAAAATCACTCTCGCAGCTTCCAAGCCGTGCCTCTTTTTTACCCTAATAGTATTGCTTGGTTTAATCCTCCAGTGAATTCGTAGCCCTCGTTTTGAATGACTTTTTCCTTCTTCCCGAAAGTCGACACCATCCGTGGCTAAATGGTTGACAGTGGCAAGGCAATACAAAAGTGTCGTTTTCCTTATTTTTGCAAATTTGAAACTGAGGTCTAGTTTTTGTTTCTTCGAGTAATTGTTTTTTGTCTTCAGATTTTAATTTATCGTGGAGGATTATTCATGAATGAATGAATAAATGAATGAATGATTTTGAAAAGCCTTTTTTGTTTTCTACATGTCCTTTATCATGGGCCCAGTGTGGTCTTGGGATACGTCATTGGACAAAGTGTGGTCTTTGGTGTCCCAGGGCCCTGGGCTTGTGACTCATACGAGGGGGAGCTGCGTGGGGTATGGGCCCCACAAAGCCACCAGGGTGTCTTGGCCAGAGATGGCAGAGATGGGCTGGAGCCTTAGGAGCGACCAGTAGAGAGGAGAAAGCAGCTCAAGGAAGAGGAGAAGGTCCAGCATGGCTTCGAGCTTTGCCAAAATTCCTCACCCGACTGCCTCCCTGGCTGGCTTCTCCAGGAAGCACAATAAGGCCGGTGTTTGGTGCTCATGAATGTGCTTTTAATTTCTCCTAAAATCAAAAGTATATCATCCAGCCTGGACTGTATTTGTTCCTATCCCAGTAGGGTTATAAAATATAATTTTATAATATTTTAAGAAGTGCAATGACTCTTCCCTGACTTCCGTCAGGTTCTCAAATCATTCACAAGGGTCAGATGTGACCCATCTGTCCAGGGCAGTGGGAAAGATGTCTGCAAGGCAGAAGCCTCAGACTTGGTGGAGAGGGCTGATGGGAGAGGCGCTCATGCCTGCGACTGTATGATATTCTTGGATAAAGGTCTCGTCCTAGGCAGAAACCAGGCCGAGCTGAGAGCCGGACTCTGAGGCTCTGAGGCCGACTGCCTCCTCTAAGAGGGACCTTTACACACACAGTGATAGGCACCAATACCTGGGCTCCCGCTGACGTTTACAGTCCCGTGTCGCTTTCTCCTGCCACTCACTTCTTAATAAATCATGTTACCGCGAGATGGCAAGGTGCTGAGCTCCCTCAGGCCTTTCTTCCTTCCACCTGGCCTTCCTCCTATCACTGTCTACCTGCTCTCTGCCCACCAGTTTTTCCCACAGCCTGCCACTGCTGGGAGCTTTCCGGTGACCCAGCTAACCCTATTTCCCTAGCACACCACAGTCCTCTGGGCTCCTCCCCTCCTCCTTTCAAAGAGCAGTGAGGGCAGTCAGCTTCCGGCTCTGCCCCCCTGTGTTTACTTATTCTTAAGCTCCTCTGTAGAGCCCCTTAATTCCCCTAAGTACTCCTAAATTTACAAAGTTGTTTTAAGGACCAACTGCCTGCAACTGCTTTTAAGGAAATGCATGTGGTCTCTAAATGCAAAATTAAACACATTATTGTTAGTGCTTTCAGGTTGGAGCCCATAGGCACCTTCTCTGTATATTCTCTTGCTCTTCTTGCAGCATTAAGAAGAAACAGGTGACGGCATTACTAAATCCTCTCACTTCCTCTAGGGAAGGGAACTGGTGTAGAGTCTGTAGATTGCAGTGTCACATCCTCAGCTAGCAGAAGAAATAAAGACAAACAGCCCCCAGTGTTCACTCGCATATGCAGCCTTCTCCTCCTGTCCTGGGGCAGGGAGTGGAAGATGACACTCTGCTTTCACTTTGCTCTCAGCCTGGTGAGGTTTCCAGAAGAAGCAACCACCCACCCAAACTTCCTGTCCCGTCTTCTTTGCCCCCAACACACCTACCACTAGTCAGGTTTTTAATTTTTCCTCCTGGCCAGCATTTGACCTGTACCTCAACTTTTTAGTGAAACTTCTGGCACGAAAAGAAGAAATGACACATGCATTTAGTGCAAATGAGATGCTTTCATTGGGTTTGGCAACCATTCATTTGTTCGGGAGAGAATTATAGTATCTCTTACTAATTGGGCGGTTAAAATATTAGCTGGATGCCCTTGAAATTATCATAGGCAACTGCATTTAAATAGGTAGTCTAAATATGCAAGGTAACAACATGTAGCAGCAACATTTGGACTTCAAACAGTAAGCCCCAAACTCAAGCTATGGGGAATATACATTTTATATTTGTAATCAGAGTTTAATGTTTATTTTTATAGGAAAATTAAATGTCCCTGATTGTCACCGATAACTTCAGTATTGGAAAGAAAAGAATTAAAAAATGGTTTAAAAAAACCCACTGCAGGATAACAAGCATTTGAGTTAGACAGAAATTTGTCTTCAGCCTGTTGAGGAGTGTGAAATTCAGAAAGCTCTATCTTTCAGAGATAATGACATGAAATTATTTTAGCTGGGAGATGAGGATCGTTTTCTTGGCCAGAGCAGAAGCTTCCATAGATAAAGTTTCAAGTGCCTGGTATTTATTTGTCCATGAAAACAACCCTAATAAAAGACTATAAAGTTTAAATGGGTACATAGTTGGAAAATAACTATGGTACTCATAAAATCTAGGTAGTAGAATCTATGGGTGAGAAGTCTAAAGCCATGGGGAAAAAGATAACGTTTGGAGAGGTTAAAAGCAAGGACATATTTAGCAGGTTCAACCTAAGAGATGGAATTTAGAGGCATTACTGTGTCCCAGAGGGCTCCATCCAGGAAAGAGCAAATCTCACATATCTGCAGCCCCGAGGGGTGTGAGGATTGCTTTCCTTTAAGCCTTGTACCTGGGGAGCTGGGGAAAGTTATGCCAGCGATGTTGCACAATGCAGGCTGACCGGATCTCAGTGGCCAGGAAGGGACTGTTACCTTCCCCGTCTCCTGCTGTACTCTGGAAGGTAAGGTGGGGAGCAGGAAGGAGGGCAGGACTGGGACCCAGGACCTGTGGTCATCTCTGAAAGTCCTAGTCTTTCCTTGAGCACAACTGTGTGGGGTCACCCCCTGGCCAGGGCATCGAGAGAGTGACCTTGGGATGTTGGGATGTTGCTGCCGGCGTCCAGATGTGCGCTGGGTTCACACCCATGAACAAGGGTTAGAACGGGCCCTGTGTCACAAGGCCAGTACGGATGCAACTATCGATGCATGCAAAATGGCTAGCACAAGGCCTGGGACAGGTGTTTTCTCATTCCCCCAGTCAGCCTGAATCTAATCTTACTGACAGGCACGGAAGGAAGAGGAGCATCCTGTACCTTCCAGAGGAACCTCGTACCTGAGTCAGCTCACTTGTGTCTGAAGATGGCTTTTCCCATTCCTCCACACCAGGCCAGAGGGCTCCATTTCCTCCTTTGATCATGCTAGCTGTTCCTCTTCCTCACTTCTGCTCTTTCTACATTATGGTGCCCCTCTTTCCCTCCATCCCTGCACCCTTCCTGGCTCTGGTTTGCGCTGATGCGTATCTGACCACCTGGTCAACCATCTCAGATTTCCTCCTGGGCACCCTAGATCACCTCTGAAGATTCTCAGATACACGTTGTCAACTCCCAGAGGCAAGAACAAGTCACCTTAGAGTTTTCAGTGCTGCTTCCAGTGTCTTCTCTGTACTGGGAACAATATGCTATCATGCTCTGCCCTGCAATGGGGAACACCAGTCTCCTCTAAACTCTTACTGCTGTTTGACTATCCATCTGGATCTTTGGGTCCACTAGGGCTGGAAGAGGGTGTAGGGGTGAGTGAATGGTGCCCATGAGACAAAAGGGAGAGATGTAAAGAAAACATCCCTGGCACTCTCATGGTTTAGATTTCTCTATAGTCTACCTCGTGGTTGAAGAAGATAGGGCATGACCTGGAAGGAAGCTCAAAAATATTTTCTAAATAAGTAAATATGTTCTTCCTCCAGAATAAAACCAAACAGATTATTTTGTAAGCCAAAACCTTGTCACAATTCTTTTAGTGCTTAGATTGTACCCATTCTCTTCTCTTTGTTTCTTCATTCATTTACTCAACCAGTAACTGAAGCCCTACAATTCTTGTGTGAAGAATAGAAGAGTGAGAAGATCGCAAGCTCTCTGTGTCTATTGAGCTGGGGCAGGGTACAGAACATAAAAGAAACCTGAGTATTAGACAGTGATGGTGATATGGGAGAGGGCCCTGCAGCTCAGTGGGTGTTCAGGGAAGGCATTGCCAAGGAAGCAATGTTTACAGCAGGATCTAGAGCATGCAAACGTCCTGCACTACATCCAAGAACTGCATTCTCAGTTCAAAGAAGAGACATACAGCCAGTGGGGTTGGGAGGAAAGGGAGAAGACGCTGGAAGATGGGCTGAGTCTCAATCACGGGGAGTGTTTCTCCAGCCCGGGTCATGGTTTGCATTTTGGGAAGGACAGCTCCTCACCACGTGGGATTGTCTGTCTGTGGACTTTAGGCCCAAAATGTTAATAGCACTTATGAGTAATTGTGACAATTGTAATTCACACTAATGACCAGAGAAGGATAAGGATGTGGACTCTATTCTAACTACAATGGAAAGACACTGGAGAGTAAGAGTCCAATTTATTTTGTTAGCGATTCTTAAAGAACCCTCTGGCTACTGTGTGTTGAAATCCCATGAAGTAAGGAGTAGAAGAGTCAGGGCAAGGTAAAAGGCCCTTGTAGCCCTGCCAGTGAGCGATCAGGGAGGCAGGATGAAAGAAGCAGATGGATTCACACTTTTACCCAAAGGAGGCATTGGTAGACTTGCTGATGTGAGGGCTAAGTAAGAAAAGAGGGTCACAGATAATACCAAGAGTTTTGGCTTGAACAATGGGGGGACCAGAGTTTTATTTATGGAGGTAGAGAAGACTGAAGAAGACTTTAGACAGAGATACAGGGGCTATGTCAAATATATAGTTGACTGCACACATATAGTGTCCTTGGGAGGGTCAGAAAAGGAGATATAAATTTGAGAGGGGGAGCAGATAGATGTCTTTGAAGCCTCAATCCTGCATGTGGTTCTGGAGAGAGACTGTGCAGAGACACAAAATGGAGGTCCAGAATACAACCTGGGTACTTGGGACATTCAGAAAAGATGAGACAACAGTAAGTGACAAAGGAATTGTCAGAATGGAGGAAAAAACCAGGAGAGAGTAGTACCATGAATGGCAGGAGGAAAAGTATTCCAGAGGGAATGACAATTGTCATCTATGTCCAATGGTGCTGAGAGGTCAAATGACATGAGAACAAGGAGTCCTTAACTTTGGCAGTATCCTCAACGTCCTGAACAGGAGTCTTGGAGGTGCCAGATTGGGATGGGTGGAGGAGCTCTTGTGGGTTATATTTTAAGATGTTTTTTAAAGAAATGAGCTAAAAATGTAGGTAAGCTGATGGCAGAATAGAAGTAACCTGATAGGGAGGAAGGGAAAGGGTGGGGAGAGAGAGAGGGAGAGAGAGACTAACAGGGAAAAGTTCTTTAGAATTTTGGGGCTTGACACAGGGACACTAATCAATTTGCAACAAGGCAGGGACTTGTACATGGGCACAGACATATGATTTTGGTGGTGAAAAGATAAAAGAGTCCCTGATTTGTTGTTTCTGTTTCTCAACAAGCTGAGAGATGAGGTCACAGTATAGGTTTGTGTGTGCAGGTATGTGTGTGTACTGGGAACATGATAATCCCATAGGAGAATTCAGTGAGACAAAGTATGAAATAAGCCTCTTATATATGAAGAGGGTGAATCTCTTTACCAGGTAACTCATAGTCGTTGGGCAAAATTGGTCTCACTGGCAATTCGTGGTTTTGAACCTTTTCATGAGACCCAGAAATCTTGTTTTCTTATGCTGATCTTTTGAGTGAGACCCAGAAGTGGAGTAAGTTGGCTTCAATCACAGAAGGAGGAAAGGTGCTTTCTGGGGCCTAATTATGATGGTGGACTGTGGGCTCCAAGCTGGGTAATGAGGGGAGTAAGGCCCCAGATGGATGGTGAGAGTGTGGTCCAAGCAGAGACTGGGAAGGACGTGCAGTTTAAAAGACCCTGGAGAGGAACAACTGGAGCAGAGAGGCAGGAGACCGGGGACTCTAGTCAGGCATGGAGTTGACATTTTGGAGGTGACACATTTTTGAGTTACTGCCACGAGCTGGTGAAGAAAGTCACTTGAGATCATCTCATCACGCCCACACAACCAGTTCATAACTGTGCCCGTTAGTTTCTGTCTCCACCTCCATTGTCCCCAGCGTGGTCCACAGCCCCATGTGGTAGGATCCATCTGGATCCTACCACACCCTACACAGCAACCTCCTGGCAGTCACATCATTCTGACAAAATATGGGTCTGATAAGACCCCTGCTCCTGTTTATGGCCCTTGAGGAAGAGACTCAAATAAAGATGCTCTGGCTTGGCACATACCCTACATGATGGCAGCCAGCTGTGCCCATCTGATGATGGAGCTCTTCTCAGGCCTCTAGATACTCACTAGCTCCGCCCCTCTTTGCTGTCAGGGCCTAGCTCTGTTAGGGTTAGCCCCATTCCACCCTGACTTTGATCTTCCTGTTCTCCGCATTTGCTCCTTCTTGGTGTTAATTTATCACTGCAGTCTCCAGTGTATAGCAGACCTTTACTGATTCTTTGACAAGTCAGTACATGTAGTGCTGGCTGCTACAAAGAACATTCCCAAAAATGCTTTTAGAAGGCTGTTTAGTGTCATGCAGAGCAAGAGGATTTACAACAAGGTTGTCCTTCTTGTGATGAGTCCTTGCAAAGACTACTTACATTTCCAGAAAGAGCTAGCTGCTGCTCACCAGGAGCCTAAATACTTGCCTGTAGATGCCATACCATTGATTAATGGAATTTCCTACACAGAATGCCATCCATGACATAATGAAACCATGTGTGATACAGCATCTGCCTTCTTAGAAACAAATTCAGAATACCATTAAATTAAAACCAAAGTGTGAGAAAAATAGGACCATATGCAGAAGTTTGTAACTAAGAACATATGTCAGTGAAAAGAAAACCTAATAAGCATATTTTATTACTAATTATTTAAATCAACATATAAACCATTTTCCTCAAATGCTACTGCTTTGCATGGCGTCTAAAAATAAGTACCATATTTCACGGACTCTATGACTCTACCAATTATATGATGTACTGTTATATTATGCACCATCAAAGAAGAAAAATATGCTGAGAAATAACTGTGACACCATTATTGCAAAAGGCACACCCACTCCGACTGTCTCGTACACTGGGTGAGAGTCAGTTGTAGCACTTGTCTCTAGAATAGTGTTTCTCAACTAAAGGTGCTTTTGCACACCCTCTCCCCATTCTCCAGGGATATTTTGCAGTGTCTAGAGACATTTTCCATTATCACAACTAGAGTAGTAATATCTAGTGGTTAGAGGCCAGCAATGCTGCAGATGAGATCTAGAACCAACAAGGAGAATTGCTTACCCTTTTTGTGCTCTGGCATGATGATTAAAATTGCCTTCTGGATTTTGTTTGCCTTTTGTTTCCATAGAACAGTGATCATAAGCACAGGACCTTTCAGAATGCATGTACGAAAACTGTAACGAAGTGTTTTAGGAGCAGCCATGAATTGTAGCAATGATTTATTTCAGTGAATTAACCTCAGCTCTGCACAAGCCTTTATTTCTTCTACTCTCGTATAAAACCAGAAAATACTCTGGACACCTTCTGCATTTTAATTATATTTTAGAGCGTATAAGAGTTGTATGAATTAAGAAGCAGTAAAATTAAATTGATTTTTCCATATATGTAGAAAGATGTGGGGCTAAATATGTATTATAATTAGGACCAATGAAGTCAATTGCAGAATGTTTTTTAGAGACACCAAAACATTAAACTGCATTGAGCTTCTAACCTTTTCCAGCTTGCTATTAGGTTTTAAAAATTTTTTAATTTAGAACATGTTTATATATATATGCATATTTTAATTAATACATGTTTTCAGTACATGCAGTTTACAGTCATCTTGGAGAGTGAGCACATGTACATAATACAGCTTGATTCTTTTTTTAATCCCCTTCTTCTTCCCTGCCCTTCTCTTTCCCTCCCTCATCCTCTAATTCCCCTTTCTCCATTTTCGTTCTTGTTAACATTATTAATCTTAGCTCTTGTTTATGACATATAATGTTTGTGTTCATTAAGGTTTGCCATTAGTTTTTATAAAATTCATTTTGATCACTTTCTGTGTCTTGGCTGTGACAAGTTGCTGTCCCTGTTACTGGACAGTTGGTCCTTGAAGGAAGGTTCTTGGTGCTACAACACGAAGCTCTGTAACTTAGAAAAGAAAAGACCTCCTTTGCTCCTTGGAGTCTGAAATATGTCTGACTTGACATCCTTGAACTTCTGAGGAGTAACGCAGAGGATCTCTAAATGTTTCTGAGTTGGCCAATGAGAAGCAAAAGTCAAAAAGAATTTGCTCCTTCTCCCCTGCTTTCACTCTGATGTCAGGAGAAAATGTGTGAAAAGGGCTTTGGTGACTCTCAAGACAGATTCATTATGACAAGTAGGAAGTAAACTTTTAATAAGAAGGCCAATAAAGTCCAAGTCTGAGCTGTTGCTAACCTGCACTCTGTGTTCACAGTAGGTCTTTGTGTGGGCTAATTGCACCCTAACTGCCCCAGATATCACACTATGGGATCAGTCACCCACAGGGACACCCAATACCTGTACTAGCAAACCCCAGAACCCTGCCCTGGGCAGAGCCCTACTGGGGCTCCTCAGTCTACTTCCATTTCTACCCTCCCTAGTGGGCACTCAGCAGCCAACTTTGTTTTTAAGCACCCAGTGTTCGACATCCTCTTTCTCACTTCCCCCACATAAAACCTAATTGAAAGAAAAATCATGCATTAGACACTTTCTGGCTATGCGGATTAAGCTGTGAGCTGGGGCCCTCTGATCTTAGACCCTGATGAAGAAGTGAAAGGCTCTGCTTCTCCCTCTGGGAAGTCAAACCTTGGGAAGGAGGCCGAGGTGTTGGGGGTTTGGCCCTGCATCAGAAGTCAGGACTATGTGTATTGCCTAGAACCTGCTTTTAATAAGCTTGAGATCAGAAAGTAAGTCCTGCTGTTGAACCTTAGCGGTGAACTCCACTAAGACAAGAGAAGGGATGCAAGGGCATTCAGAATCCTTATCACTCAGCACAGGGTCCAGGACAGAGTAGACGACTAGAAAATATACATCCAGTGAACAAGTGATAGTCCGAATGCCTCTTAAACTAACAGTTTGCTGTGGTTGATCTGTGTACCAGAAGTTACTTTCAAAGGTAGAAGGATGGACTGAGCAGAGCCAGTCTTTGGAGGAAAACCCTGCATGTCATGAGATCATTCTTTTGTCAGTTGCCAATGAGAAGAAGAGGTTCCTACCTTCTAATCACAGAGCAGGTATCTTCTGAGTTTGGAGAGGAAGGCCAATATGCCAAGAGGAACCACTGGACAAATTTGAGAAGGAACAGCAGTTAAAATTTTTTGTCATTTCTTTCGTTCAGTGAATGTTTTCTGAGGAACCATTCTGCCAATTTGCTGCCACTCTGCCCCAAAGGTCAGTGGTTTCAAGCCCCAAAAAATCATGCCCCTGTGTTTGGAGGCATGGTGGCTGATCTCAGCAAGGATAGCTGGGGGAGTTCTGCTCTGAGTTTCTCATCCACTTCTGAGGAGCAAAGGCCCCCATGGGCATGTTCTTCCCAGGGCAATGGTAGTTGTACAGAACAGGTGCTTTTCATGCCTTTTGTTGCATAATACCTACAACCCATTGACCAAAACAAACTACATGGCTAATCCCAAAGTTGAGCCATGGGTAAAAGCAATCTGTCCTTGGGGATGGCAGACAGGAGCGAGTGAATATATCTTGGATGAATATATACTTGGATGCTTATAGTTCATATCCAAGCCAGTAGCTACTACCTTTGGAGGGTGATAGGTTATGGGTCTTAGGAAATCCGTAAGAACTGGATGATAGTTTTGCTTTCTTTCCCAGTAGAAATGTTCACATGCACAGAAATATAATAATGTACCTACAATTTCCGGGGATTCAAGGGCTCAGAAGCCTGCCTGTGGATCAATGTGGGAGTTTATCGGTGCTTTGCTAAGAGTATCTGGTCTAAATGCCTCTTCGTGAAGGACAAGAAGAGTTGGGTTGGGCCTGAGTTGTCAGGAGGAACTTCTGAAGAACAGGTTGCTCTCAAACTCTCTTATGAGTCGGGTCTACCTGAAGACTAGACTCTCAGAGATTCCTAGGTTTCCAGATTTAACCATGTCCCTGGATTGTCCATATTAGATTATTTTCAAATAACAGGGATTTATTTAAACAAATAAATGGAGCATCATCAATTTTTCCAGTAATTTCCTTGGAACCATAAGAGGTCCAAAGAAGAACAAATCCTCATGACAAGGGAGATAATCCTGGTAACTGAAAGGGAAAGATACATTTTAAAGCCGAGCAAGCAATGTGTGGGTAAGCATCCAAATGCTGCCACTGAGGTGAGAGGCTAAAACTATCTCGCATAATTTTCCTGCAGGATCTCTGAGGACAGAGAGGGAGACATAAGCACCTAAATTACATAGCTGTCTTGCCCTGGACATGTAAGAGAGCAAGACATAACCAACTAGTCCCCTGTGAGGTACAGAGGAAGGACTAGGCATTGAGCTGGGGCAAAGGCGGATGATGGTTTCTGAGAAATTTTAAGTGATGTTATGTGGAAGAGAGTGGCAGAGACTCACTCTTATTTCAAAGACAGAATTAAACTGAGTACGCATGTGTGTATATGATGGGGTGTGTGTGTGTATGATGGTTGCTTAGGAAGAAGGAGCCTGAATTTTGTAAGTGCTGTATCTTCTGACCCTGAGTAGATGAACTGTACTCATGGTTCTTCCATAGAAGAGTGGTCACTGATGTCGCCCAGAACTGGAGTCACCATCTGGCTCTCCCCTTCACAAACTACATGGCCTTGGAAAAGTGGTTTAACCTCTTTAGAACTCAGGCTCAGCTGGGAATGGAACTAGTAACAGTGCCTTCTTAGACTTGCAGTGAAGACTTACCGGCCTGCCCCGTAGAAGGCAGCTGGGCAGCGTTCAGTCTGTACCAAGCACCCAGTGAGTGTTGACCATTATTATTTTGCCTTCAATGTAGGGGATGTTAATCAAACATTTTAAATTAAAATATAGAAAATGGGTTGCTTTATATATATGGAGTACCGAAGGAGAGAAATGAATTTCAAGCATGTTTGAATCCAAAAATTTAAGAATATCATCCTCCTCATCTCTTTCTCCATCTCTCGATTCATTCACAATCCCATTTCCTTCTCTATGTCTTTCTCTCTCTGGTCTCACTCTCTTCATCTCCTTGTCCATGTCTCTTTTCTTATCTCTCTCCATCTTGCCACATCTCTCTCTTCATCTTTCTTAATCCATCTCCCCATCTCTTTCTCCATCTCTATTTCTAATTATCTCTCCATCTCTCTATCCACATGTCTTTCTCTATCTCTCCGACTCTGGTTCTTTCCATTTTGTCATCTCTACCTCACTCCATGAAAATCTCTCTGTCTCTCTCTCTGTCTCTTTGTCTCTGTCTCTGTCTCTCTCTCTCTCCATTTCCCCTTCTCTATCTCCCTGTCACATCTTCCCTCTCCCTTTCCTTTACTGGTTCTAATTTTTGGTGTGAGCCTTTTTATTAGACAAGCTTTCTCTTTTCAGTAGTAAGTATGACCCCTGACATCGTCAAACATACCCAGCCCATAACGCTGTAATTTTCAAAGCTTTACTTTTATCACAGCTAACAGTGTACTCTATTTAAAGAATAAAATTGTTCTAAGAAGCACTTTATGAAAACAGCAGTCTCCGTTCTCTGTTCAGTTTCCTCCCCCAGAGCCATCACTTTCAACCTTTTAAAGCTGATTATCTTTGTATTTATCACTAAACAACATGGTGCATTTTGACTTTTCATTTTTCAACATTATATCTTGAGCTCCCTCTACAGAAATAAGGTAATTCATGCTACCACAGAATATGCTTATTCTGTGACCCAATTCTCAATATAGTCAAGGTACTCTTTTTATTAGGTCATTTTTCAGTAATTACATCATTATTATTATGCAAATACTCCTCCTAGCTGATTCAAGTAGTTAACTTTGATTGCATTTCCTTCACATGTCACATTGTTTTCATTGTAGTAAATATTTGTTCCTCTTTTTCTTTTGCTTATTTTTCTGTGGATTCATCGGCAATTCAATCTGCCATTCTCCAGTTGCCTGTTCTCAAGACATTCAGATGAACTCTGGCTCTCATCTTCCTGCGGAAGTCTCTCCCAGGGCCTTCTAGCCCACCTCGGTTTGCTTGTTCCCTCCAGACCTGATGTACATGTTTCTCTGGGGACTCTGCTTGACTACTATTCTGAGAATTTTTTCCTTTGTCTTACATGTTCATCTCCTGGATATATATCTCACATTTTCCTCTTTATAGGTATATACACTTACTTTCATGGAATGAACCCTGAAGTAACCTTCTGAGAAAGAGTTTATGAAAAGAGATCTTATATACCTGAAAATGTTTATTATACCTGAAAATGTTTATTATAGTCTCATATTTAATGATGGGGAATAAATTCTTGTTTTTCATGATCCTGGGGTATAAATTCTAGATGGGAAATAATTTTCCCTCCAGAATTTCCATTATGTTCTAAGTGGTCAGTGCTATTTTTAAGAAGCCCAAAGTATTTCTAACCTCTGAGTCTTCATGGACAATATGGAACCTGAGAGGATGAAGGTGCTGAGATCTTATGATGATGGGTTTTGGTAGGGGTTGAATTTTATCCATTATGCTGATCACTTCATATATGCTTTCCATCTCGAAAGTCACAATCTTTTGTTGGTGGAAATGTTCTTAAATTTTTCTTGATGACTCTTTGCCCTCTCATTTTTTCTATTCTCCTTTTTAGAAATTCTATTGTTTCTATGTCTGATATACTGGCCTGGTTTTATTCTTTTATTGTCTTAATTTTTCTCCTTTGTCTTTTTTCCCTCTCTAATATCTTAGAGATTTGCTTAACCTTATCTTTTGATACTAAGTTTTTTTTAGTTTTAATTTTCTTTAGTTTTTTTTTTTTGCTTTCTAATTTTTTCCTTTTATGTAACTTTCTTTTCAAGTTTTATAGATGCAATCTCTTTTCTCTCTGAGAATGTTAAGTTGTTCTTTTGAAAGTTGCTTTTCTTTTTCATTGTCTCTTATTTCCATCAAGTTTCTTTTTCTGTTTGTCTTGGCCCATGTTTTTCATGGTAAATTAGTGCTGCTGTCAACTTCCCTCTTATCTTTTTTGTTCTGATGGGTTTATGACTTTATAAATATCCCTTATTCATTGCTGTCATGTCCAGGTTATCTGTTTACAAATAGGCCCCGAACAACGCAGTGAAGGATTCTGTGTGTTGATGCGAGTTGTCAGTTGAGGACATTAGTGGGTTGCAGTTGGCTGAATTGCTTTTATTAGGAAACTGTGGTGTTTATATCTCCAAGTTTTTCTTCTTTGATTGGGCAGACAGCTGAGAGAGAAGGAGAGGGAGGGAGGGAGGGAGAGAGAGAGAGAGAGAGAGAGAGAGAGAAAGATCTTCCATTCATTTGTGTAGAGGATAAAGAACTCTCTGGAGTGTGCTTGGAGCTGAGTCATAGATCTGAGCACTGGGTCTAATATTTATCTCACCTTTGTTTATAGAATTGTGTCCTGCTCCCTCCACTATACATATTTTCCTCATCAGAAGATCCTTTTTACCCTCCCCTTAGAAAAAACCTTTAGTATCCTGCCAAGCTCACATGTCTAAAATTAGGAAAGGGCGAGAATGTGGTACTGAAATGATTCTTCAACAAGCTTCTGTCTGACTTGCCTTTTTGGTGCCATCTGCCCTACATGCAAATGTACATGGTTCTACAAATACCTGAGTCTTAAGGGGGTGCTAGTAAGTGCCTTTCTCAGATCTACTTAGCCAATTGCTCATGACTTTACAAAATATTATTCTGCCACCTTCTTCCCCACTCCTTTGGTTTTTATATGTTTATTTTACCTGGGTTTAAGGAGAAACCAAAAGAAAGCATGCATATTCAGTCCCTCGGTGCTCCGGGAAGCCACCTGTCTCCCAGTGTCTGTATGATGTCTGCACCAGAACCCTGATCAAAGATGTTTGGATCACCTGTCCCAGCCCCTAATCCTGTGATCTGGGTACACTCAAGAGTGCAGGTCACCCACTTTTCCTTATGGTAAGCAAACTGGGACTATAAGATTGACAGTTGCATGAGAATCATACGGAGTGACAGTTCCCAAGAGAAAGGAATGTATCACTGACAAACAGGCACCAAATGTCTCAGACACAGGGCAGCTTTGTCCTCCAAAAGGTGCTGATCTTGAAGGGGCAATGATTTTCCTCAGTTGCTTTGTATTCAGAAAATGTTGGCACCGTCTTGCAGACACTAGTTAACCAAGCAGAAAGCACCTCCCTTGTTGTTTTCTTCTATTGTAAGCCTCAGCAACATCTGTGCACGCTTAACACTCCCGAATCAATTGATTAATGCAGGTGCCCACTGAAGTGAGAGGGTAGTGCCTGCCTGGAAAGTCTCGCAGCCCAGGGAGGAAAGGCCAGGTGGGCAGGTACTCACCGAACTCTGGACCTGGGACTTGGAAAGTGACAGACACTTCGTTCTGCCTTCAATGTACAGGACTAGAACGGAGGGGTGTGCCATTTATTTATCTCCTCCCCTTAACTGCTGAAGTCCTAAATGAAGGAAACCTAGCTGGAAATTTTAAATAATCTGTAAGCATCATTTGTGTAGTTGTTCTTTGCTCTTGTAATGATTTCTTTTGTGTCAATCTCTGAAACAAGATGTCTGAGACATTCAAGAAAATGGTGTCATCCTCCTTAAGTGTTTAAACTCTATGCTTCTAAGATAAAAACAAACAATCAAACAAACAAAAAACCCTTTGAGTTTCTTTTGAGTCCCCGGCCATGAAGTCACAATGATGCAGTATAGGGGACAAAGCTTTTGAAGGGCATTCTTGATGGCAACCTTTAAATGAATTGAGCTATCCTTGGTAGCTCAATGACAATGCCTATACAGTTACTGTCCTTTTTCTACTTAACAAGAACAAAAGGCCACATCCAGAGAAACTAGTCACTTGTGATGCAACCTGATGACATTTTTACTTCTGAACTTTTCTGGTATAAAATGGCCATCCAAGGAGCATCTGACAGTAAGTGTGAGGAGTTTGGCAATAAAACCATCTATCTGCACAGATTTTGGAAAATCCAAAATGATTAGGTAAAATTATATAAGTATTTTTATATAAAAGAAACATTAAATTGTTATATGCTTTTTAACTTATACTTGCCTACATGAAATTAAATCTGACTTTTTTTCCTTCCTGCTCTGCAGCTCATTAAAACTCAACCTTCTCTTAATTCTGTTGCTTTCCACAATGCCGGTGCTTTGGTGTTACCCAGCTCTGACTTCTAAGGTAAGAGTTTCACTTCTATTTTTGATGGTTGAATAGATGACTAGAATTGTAGAGTATCTAATTTCAAAATGCCCTCAAGAAGTATGCAACAGAAGAATCATTTCTTTTATTTTTATAGTTTTCAATGAAAAAAAGTGTAATCAGATTCAGTAATCAGTAAAAGGAAACATTTATGTGATAGTAAGTAATACAGGACTACATTAAATGTGTTGTGAATTATTTAGGGTTGGTGCTTGCATAGAGAAATACTCATTTGTATGTAAAATGTTAATTTTTTGCACATGGAAATTTATTTTTTCCATACACACATCTATTCATAATAACAGTGACTATTTAGCCATTGAAATTATATAGCTAAGATAGAGTGGTCATCTTTCAGAAACAGTGAATTTCCTAATTTTACAAAAAAGGAACTTCTTCAGATGCAGCATGTAGACAGAATGCTAGATCTCTGTGAAATATTACATAAATATTAAACCACATATTTGTTGGAGAGTATTGAGTTCCTAACTATGTTCACTGAACTGTTCAAGACATTCACAAAAATGAATGTCTTTCTTTGGTATTTTAACACTATTTCCATATGATATTTTAGTTTGTTTTTATATCAATATTTTATTTAAAATTTTAAAATACCTTTGGTTGTTGATGGCATTTTGAACTTTAACCTTTCTTCACTAATACTTAACCTGTCACACCATAATTACTAAAATCAATGTAATTTATGAAATTACTTTAAGATAAAGAAATGTCATATGAATCCTAAATGATAAATCTGCGTTCAAACATACTGCTCCAGTTATTTGTATTATTGGTCTTCTCACTAATCTTCACGTCTGTCATTTTTCTCTTTCTTGTTCTCTTAGTATCGCTCCTCTTGCTCTTGCTTCCCTCCCATGAGCATTTGGCACTAATTCAGTCATTGATTCTATCAGTCATTGATCAAGCTGATGAGTCACGATCCATAAATTGGTATATTTTCTCAAGTGTCTTCCTAATTACTTTTTATTCTTTCCCCAAAGTTTGCTCATGACATTTCTGTTGAACAATAAGCACTTGTCTGTAGCTTTTTTAAAAATTGAGAATATTCTTTCTTCTAAAGCACTTATGAGACTGTCTTGCCCAGAAATGAAACATTTCTCCTTTCACTACTTTTCCATATTTCTGTTTTTGCAGAGGGCAATCTTATTCTCTTCGTAAGTTCATCATGTGGTAATAGTGTGGATGGTATTTGTGCCAGTTTGATAGCTTAAGGTGAATGATGATACAGTCAAATGACATATAGGATTTTATATTTTTTTCAAACTTCATACAAGTCCATCAACCAGGCTACTATTTAGTATGATTCTGTTAATGATTCTGCCCTAACAAGAGTTGGCTTTAGATCAACTAAATGCTTCTGCATGCTTTTGGTGATGGTTTATGAATCTCACAACTAGAATTGATACATTTCTTTTACAGTACAAAGGTGGCATCAAGAGTATTTCTGGAAAGAACTAGATTGCTTCCCTCCCTGCAATGACTCACATGCTCCTCCCACTGGAGATGTAAAACACGTGGTATTTATCTATCATGTTTAGGTTTCCTCTTCGGCACAAGGGCAAATACATAATAGTGCCCCACAAAGAAATTTTATTGATTTTTCCATAACTAATAGTCATGAAATTATCTTTGACTATACTTAGATCGAAAAGAAAAAGACAAACAAGCCCTTACTTTTCCGCAGAGGCCAGTGGGAACGGTTTTCCTGGACCTCTGACCACCGACATCTTCAGGAGATCACCCAGCCAGGGTGAAGAATTCTGGGAAGCATTTTATATACTCTGGCCCCATTTCAATCTCCAAATACAGCAATTTGAGGCCAAACTCTTCTTCCTGCACCAAAATAAAATGTATACTTTTTACTTTGTAGTATGCATATTTAATTATAATAAAATTGTTCAGCTCTTATAGTTACAGTGCAATTGAGAAACCTGGGCTTGTAGTCAAATGGCTTGGCATGATTGGCTTTACCTCCAAGTCGCTTCATTTCCTCATCTAAAATTGAGAAATTGATAGGATCTGCTTCACAGAGCTTTTTGGGGAATGGACTAAGATTAGATATCCAAAGCACATGTCACAAAGATTACTGATAAATCGTTAATTGTATTACTGATGAGATTTGTATTAGTCCCTTGTCAGTATGTTACAATTCTTCCGAAACCATGAAGAGAGAAAAATGACAAGTGTTGACAATCTCACCTGAGTCTTTGGTCTGAGCTGCCACTTGAGTTTGCCGGCTATGACTAGGGGCACAAACTGTGCTCTGTTATTTGATACCCCCATCTGCAAATACGGGGTTGAACTATAAGTTCTTTAAGTCTAGTGTGAGCTCTGAGGTTTCAGATCTATTTCTTGTACCACTCAGTGCCCCAGTACCAGCCTGAGCTATGTGGGCCTTGAACCACTAGTGTGGAATTGAGCAAAAGCCGAAAGGTGAAGATGACAGGGTTCATGCATGGCACTTCCTTATGGAGAATCTGCTAAGTACCCAGGACGACCAAGGGGCACTGTGCTCCCCCCTGAAACCTGGCTGGTCTTCCTGCGAGAATTTAAGACACGATTCCCAGGACTCATTAATGCTACCTGAAATATTCCTTATAAATACAGCTATAAGATAACTGTGTTTGGTGCATGATGTAAATGTTGAATGGCCGCAATTACATAAATAATGTAAAAACTAGGCAAGTGGGTAGATCATTCCAAATAATATTTTGTATCTAGATAAAGTATACATTATATTTAACTAGATACAATATACATTATATTTTTTATTTAGTAAAGTATACATTGTATTTTAACAAAAATTCTGCCCTTAAAAAGATGAGACATATGGGATTTTTTAGCATAAAACATTGGAAATTGTCACTATTGAAATAAACTTTTAACCCTAAAGCTGTATTCTGTCCTTCTTCTCTCATCTGAATCACAGGTGTCTGGAAAATTTGATTACTTTCTCATCTTGCTGAACAGCTTTCCAGCCAGGCTGGACGGGAGTGAGGGACTGGCTTTTCTAAAGCCAATTTTGGAGAAGACATCTATGAAAAGGTCCTTTCGCAACGGAGCTGGCACAGGGATTAAAAAAACTTCCTTTCGAAGAGCAAAACCATAAATAAGTGTGGGAAGGACTCTGGGAATTAATCTCAAACTATGTGGAGTGTAACTGATGTGCTAAAAGTCAGTTGTATCTTTATCATTAAGTGTTGGTTTGCTCTCGATTTTCAAATATCTTTCCTTCCCTAACTGGTTCAGAGTAAATTGAGTTTTATATATATATATATATATATATATATATATATATATATAAAAAGAGTACATCTGTCCTAAACTTCTGCTTGTGAAAGAAAAAAATTATTTATGTGCTCCGCCAATGACTTTCTCAAATGGGAATGGGCACATTTGCTTTGATCTTATATTGGCCAGAATGTGTATTTTTACAGTGATGACAACAGTATGTTTGTTTCCTGCCTATAGGATTATAATATCAGAATATCGAATGCTGCAGTGTAGGCATATATTACTCTTTCTTTCAGATATGATCATCATGAATAACTTAGCTGGACCAATTCTATTGGGCTGTGCTACGTCTGCTTGTGAATCTTGAAATTAGCCAAAGTTAAGACAGAATGGTTATGCCAATCAATTAATCGATACTTGGAACAAGCATCACTGTAGCCCTCTGGATATAGTTCTTGTTTCTGTTTTCCAATTCCAAATATACTAAATATGGACTATTGTTTGTCTTGGAACTTTTTGTGTTTCAAAATCTTCTGTGAAATGCTGCTGGTAACAATGATAAGAGAGAGAGACCTCTGGTTGCGATGTGGGGTGGGGCAATTTGAGAGCTTGTTCCTCAAAACCAGGCCCGTGACCTCCCATTCCTCTCATAGGAGAGGCCTCTAGCACCCATTCCATGGAAATGCTTGATGCTGCTTTTTATAAAAGTCTAGTGCAACACTGATTGTTGTGTCATTGTGTTTGTTGTGTGAATTCTGTTACATGCTAATGGTGTTCACCGAAAGCCACATGCAGTTCCCACACTGGGAGCTTCCAAAACTACAGAAGGACCCAGTCTTTGGTCACTGACTCCAGACAGAGACACGGCATCCCCAGAAATGGTACTCAAGGTGAGCAGGTCTCACAGTAGCCAGGTAGGTCTGCGCACACAAATGTATCCCACAAAAACTGGGCTACAAATATATTGTGTTAAGAAAGTTGCTGAGAATTCATCCACAAACACTAAGTCTCTAAAGTTCTGTGTTTTGTCCTTGTCTTTTGTGAAAACCTCACAACTCCAGTGCTAACACCTGGACCAACACTTCTGCTTTCCCTGTAGGGACATGGTCCCCTGGTGATGCTCT
>PVJO010023410.1:0-26126 GCA_004026905.1 Hystrix cristata | reverse complement strand
TGCTAGCTGCCTTTTATTTTCCAGCTCACACTGGTGATGTAATGGAGCCCATGAATATGACTGTTTTGAAGTTTCAGTCTTTGAAGACAATATTAGTAGATTTTAGTGTCTGGAAGGATTCTGTCTCCATCCTCCTCATGACATCTCCATCCCATTTTCACTGGACAGATATTTTGGGCCTGAATGTGATTTTCCTCTTGTTTTTTTTCCAAGTTGAGCAAATATGCTCTTACGAGAGTTAGTGTTGATTCTCTTTCTAAATTGAAACTATTATCAGGACACCTTCCAAAGGTGAAGACTGAAAATGGGGTGCTTCACAGGGTACTTATCAGGATTCTTCCCCTTTGTGTCCTTGCTTTTAGGGAAGAGGTAGACAGACCAATTTCCAGTGCCTGTGACAAACAGTGCACATTACGGGGAGAAGTCAAGGCCTCTCCTGAGAGGTTGGTTCTTAACTCATTTAGGTCACATACTCCTTTGCAAATCTGATGAAAGCCATGAAGCCACTCTCTAGAAAATGCGTACACAAGAATGTTAGCGTTCAACTTCAGGGGTGTCCAGGGTCAGGGATCCCAGATGGGCTCCTTTTGGACACTTTTTGCCCATTCCGCACAGATATCACATGGCAGAGAAGCATAATGAAAAGAAATGACACAGACTTGTAAAACCCGAGTTCCACTTAGTAGAGTGGACCCTGAGCCTTATCCCCTTTGCATACGGAGAAGTCTCTTCTGAGCCTACTCTGCGTCACACAGTGTGTTAGGACAGAGTCCATGCTCACCCTCAGAAAGCTCAAAACTGGAAGACAGAAAGACACACACACACACGCACACGCACACTCACACACACACAGAAGACAGCCCCCATCGTGCCCCTACACTAAGCTGAGAGATCTGGCTTCCAGGTCACTGGCTCAGTCCCATCAGCCACTGGGTGGAGCCCAGGGTCGAAAAGTTTTCATGTGGGTGCAGCAGGAGGGTTCTTCATCAAGAGAAAGGCTGAGCCTGCCCACTCCCTGCCTCTGACTCTCCTCTTCCCAAATGAACAGTCTTTTCATTTGGGATTCAGTTCTGTACTTCTGTTTAGGTTTGGGCAGCAGAGAGGCCCCACTGAGGCTGGAGGCATACCCTGGCTTTGCAGCCTGAAAAGAGCCCAGATGTGGATAAAATGCCTTTTGGTCACCCTTCTGTGTGCATCTCCCTCAGAAATCAGGGATGTGGCAGGTTTGGCACATCACAGTTTAGGTATCCCGAGTACTCTTGCCAGTTAGTGCCAGTGCCCCAACCCCTGTGAACCTCCAGAACACTATGGGATCCATGCTGGAGCACCATGTGCAGCTGTATACGCCAGAAGGCTGGGTGAGAAGTTTGCCCCAGTTTCCCTCAAAGGTGTGAGAAGGGCAGGAGATGAATTGTGCTTTGGCGCTTTGTGGATTGTAAAGATGAAGCAAGGCACTATTGCTGTCTCCAACAGCAACATCAGTCTTCAGCTCACGTCGAGGGCAGAGAGCTGGCTTGGGGATGTGCCCCCTTTCTTTCCTGACTCCCCCTCCAGACTACCCTCCCTCTTGGACAATAGTCCTTCAGGCAAGAGGGATGAACATCTACCACCCAAGGCCATATGCCTTCCTGACCCTGCAAGATCACACATCTCTTCTTCCTTTTCTTTTGGGAAATTAGATTCTGAGTCAGAACATTTTCTAAATTAAAGAAGTTACTTGGAGAAGAACATCTTTCTCCTCAAAGGCTAACCCATCTGAAATCCCAAGCCAGTGAATCAGCAGTGCTGGCTCACACTGGAAAAGAAGAGCCCAACTTAATGGAAATAATTGTGCTCACATGATTCATAAGTCTTTGAGGCCATGTGCAATCCAGCCACAAGCTCTCTTGCTTTCCTCTCCCTTTCCTCATCTGCTCTCCCCTCACACTCCATGAATACCGCAAAAGGCGACACCTGACCCCCAGCCCCTGCAAGCTGGCTCTCATCACTGGGCCCACGGTGACACAGACAGGAATCTGATCCCTTTCCCTCTGCTCCTCTTTAGAACAGATCCTACAGATCCCCGGGCTCTGACTTCCCAGATATGGGAGCTCATTATTTTTGAGCTTTGCCTTCTCCTCTGTAAAACCATCCTGTGCCCCGTGGAGCAAGTTTGCAGAGCCAGGGCCCAAATGTAAGTAATTGTGCATGGTGCAGGTTTCCCAGTCACCTGAATGTGGAGCCCTAGGTCTCCTCAGGTGAGTGCCAGTAGAGTCTGAAGAGTATTCCACTTGCTCTCGGCACTGAAGCCTGAGGCTTGGGGACCGGCTCATTAGTGCTGGACCCGGGCCAAGGCTGTTGGCACATCAAGGGAGGGGAACTCATTCTGCAAGCCAGGACCAAGATTTCCTAACCTTTGGAAATTAGGTAAGAAGACAGAATTTATACCAGCTTGCAAATTAATGTCCAGAATGTAAAGAAAATCATCCGTATATTGTCTCTGAGGGCAGGAACTCCAGTGGCCATGACACTAACAGGACAGCAGGAACTCCTTCACATAAAACTTGGTTTGGACCCCATGGTATCTCTGATTAGCTGAGAACCAAGTGACAAGCACAAACCCCTACTTCTGTTACAGTGACATGGCACCATTCATTCATTCCACCAAAGCCTTGGCACCGACCTGCATGTACCACCCTAGGAATAAAGTCCTTCACAAAGGATATGTCCTAGCCTCCAAATTCAGTCTTGTAGAAGATACAGACAGGGGAATAGAAAATATAGAACAAAAGGGTAAAAGGTAAACATTGGTCCATGAGTGAAAGCAGGGCAATTTTGAGTCAGGAAAGGGCACAAACTTTTTTTCCCAAACTCTCTCAGAGAATCTCTAAGCTTACACATATTGCAAATGTGATTTACAAATATCTATTTTCATGGCTTCTTATTTGTGTATGTATTGAATGAGTCATGAAAACAATTAAACAATGTTTTAAAGTTGTTTTGAAAAGTCACCACGAGGACAGGCCTTGAGGTTCAACATCAGGCTTGTGTATACTGTGAGAAGCTCCCTGCTGGGGAAACTGTCAAGAGTCCCATCCAGCCAGGCAACTCCAGCCAACTCTCTGCAGCCACGAGGTGCTGTAGGACTGAGTAAGGAAGAACAGAGATAGGACCAGAATGTGGGGACCGTGTGCCCCAAGTGGCTTGGATGGTTATATCTCTGTGTCCTCCTCTGTCTTCTGAGAACCAGCATAGTGCTCTCTTCTCTCCTTGCTGCTTTCTCAGCCAAGGTGAGAACTTAAGCCAAGCTCAGCCAGGGTGTCCTGGTGCCCTGAGAACCAGGGAAACTGAATGGGTGCCTGCCTATAGACAGGAAGAAGTGTTTGGCAACTCTTACCAAACACTGTTGTAGCAGGTCATCTGGCTATGACTGGGTTGTCCTCATAAGCCACTGGGTTAAGGCAAGGACTGGACAGACAAGAAATTCCAGGACACATTTTACACTTACAAACATGCAAAGGCTTCATTAGTCACTTATCCCCTGGTTTAAAAGTGTTGCTAATGGGACTAGGGTTCTTTTGCTCAATTCAGATGAGAATCATGAATCAGCAAAGTGCATCTCTGCTAGCAGTCCTGATATCACCAGGTAATTCACAGCCATCTGCTAGTCACTGCCACTGCTGGCCACCACCTTCCCGATAGCATAGGTCAACTCCACCAGGCGCTGGTCTCTGCTGCCAATCTTTGTTGGTTACTGGTCTCTGGAGCTCTTCAGTTCTCAGGGTTTTGGGTTTTTTTGTTTGTTTGTTTTTTTAATTTGCTCGTTCTGCTCTGTCCACACTACTCAGAATAAGAATCCTGAGTAGATTTACAGAACTTTTGGAGCCCACACTACTTGAAAAATAGATCACAAGCAGGTTTGTAGGACTGCCAGAGTAAGTTTTTATTTCAACAGGGCCTGGGATGCAGCACATGGTGGCCAGTACACTGGAGGGAGCCCTCCTTAGACTAACACAAGAAGCAGCTGGAGAGTGCTGCTTATATAGCAGAGGCAGGACTATGAATGAGCCAAGTACAGGCCCTGATTGGTGCAGGGCCCAGGACAGCCTCAGTTGTCATGGCAGCAATCCAGCTATTGGGCAAGGCTGAAACCAGAGAATCCTCTAAGAGGCTAGCTGTGGGAGTTGAGGATGTTAACAGTGGGTTCAGATCCCTCTCTCCTGATCTTTTTGAAGAAGGGCATTAGTAGTGTCTGAAGTGGCAAGAGTTGGGGAGGGAGTGCCACACTGAGAATTGAGCTACGTTCATGTTGGAATGGAGTGGAGGAGAAGAACCACGAGATAGCCTGGGAAGATAACACTAGATAGCCAGGGAGGACATCAAAGCAAGTTATCCCAGTCCATTAAGGGGTAGGGATGAGGAAGAACAAAAGAAGTGAGAGGGAGGGGCATGATAGCTGCTGGCCAAGTTATACCTTCTCCAGCCAGCATGAGGGGCAGGCGATGACATGTTTCTCACCTGTCTCAAAAGAGCTTTTCCTGAGAAGAGAGGACACTGGCAACTGAATGCAGATGACACCGTGGGAGGAATTTTAAGTTACCAAACGAAGGATTGCCGGAGAAAAAACATGCTGAAAATAAGCTCTTCCTCATTCCCCATTTTGCTGCCCGGTGGAGAAGGAGCTATGTGGAGAAGGAGTGACCCTCCCCAGCACCCCCATGTCACTTTGAGTGGATGTGACCAAAATGTACATTCACTACTGTGAGACCTGCCACTGTAGTTCCTCAACTGCAAACTCCAGTCCTACCCTGGCTTTCTTATTCTGATGCCCAGATGTTGTTCAAAATACTTCAGCTCTCTCAAATTCTCTTTTTTCCATGTTGGATTTAGGGCTGGATAGATGGAATTAAACCAACTTGACTCTGTTAATTAGGGCGTCAAATCTCATGGGATTTTCTTAAAGACTGTGGTGAAAAAACCAAAATACTAAAAAGAGAGCTGTTTTTGAGCTATTTCTGATTTATCTGGAGTCAGAAAAGTGAACACATTTATAAAAGACAGATTTACAAAGGAAAAAAAGGTTTTTATCTTTTTACCTGAAAGCCAGATTGCGTTTAGAATGTTCAAATTGGAAGCAGACTGAGCGAAGCTGCTGCTTGTGGCTTGCACTTTTGAAGCTGAAAAAAAGCCCAAATGTGAACCAATTGATTAGTCTCTGCTCAGAAGGCTTATCTGTCACAAGCTATTATCCAATAGTGTTGTAATAAACACTTCTTGTGCACTGACAAGAGGTGTGGAGTTCTGCAAACTTTCAAGAGAATGTTCACGGGCATGGCGTTTCCCAACATCTGCTCCATGAGGAACCAGTTTCCTGAGGTGATAATCCATTATCTCTGCAAACCAAACTTGGAAAACACCAGATTATACAAAATAAACTCAGCTCTTTTCCTGAGGAATGTCCGGTTTTCAATATAAACTCGACACACCTATTTAATATTCATTCACGTTCAAGAATGAGGAGTCAGTGCATAGTATTTCCAAAATTTATTTGACTATAGAATCTTTTTCTCTAAAAATAACTTTGAGAGACTTGTTTTCCATGGACCACAAAAGTCATTCACAGCCTGCTGGTGGCCAGTGCACAACCAGCTCTTCAAAATAATAATAAATCTGCTGGATTCTAGGTTCTCTAACCTTCGGCTCTATGGGACACAAAAACTCCTTTACCAAAATTGGCCGCCATTTAAAGAAGCTAATTGACTATCAAACCAGCATAATTCCTACATGGAAGATACATAAAACAACCCGTGGGGTTTTTTTGTTTGTTTTGTTTTGCGGGTGGGGTGAGACATGGAATTATCAACAGAGCAGTGATGTTTCCTTGTAGACGATTTCAGTTTGTAGAGACAAGCTAAACAGCTTGAAATGAACAAAGATAATTTCCTTTACATTGACTATCAATTCCATCCAAAGAGAGAAGTACACAAAATATGTATTCCTGGTGGAAGAAAGGAGAGCAGAGTTCTGTGATCCAAGATGATATTAGGGCAACATTATTCAGAGTTTTAGATTCTCGATCACCATTACATATCAAAAAATATGGGTGCACACACACTTACTGCAGGTTCAGTTAAAGATGAGAAAAACGAAACCTAGCTCTACCTGTCATCGGACAAACAAGATCTAAGATTTTAAACTCAGGACGTGTGATTCTCTTTCCACCGAAAGTGGAGTTTTTTTGCTTGCTGATATTCACATACTGGAAAGTGGGAAACTTGTCAGAAGTCAGGCGGGGAAGGTGGTCTTCTCAGGCTCTTCTCAGAGATTGCTGTGCTGTTACCCAGCCGCTAGCTCGCTGGGCAGCCTCTCTATCCTAACTAAGCAGGGCAATCGTGCTGCAGAGCAAAATGCAAGTAAAGTCTGCCCTCAAAGAGATCCAATTATACTATTGAAGCAGGGATAAATTATGTAATAGAAACATAAATCAAATTGCTAGAATGAAGTAGGGAGAGATGAATTCACACATGTCAGCTGGGTTTGTCTTTGAGAGATAGGTAGAATTTCAAGATGTGAAAAAAGAGGGTGTTGCTTTACCAATGGCCCAAGAGGGCAGACTAAGTCAGAGGATGAGGGTATCCTGGGCTAAGGGCAAGGGGTACAGTTCCCAGACATCTAAATGGAAGTAAGAGCTAGTAAAAGAGGTAACAAACTTGAAGTGATGAGACCAAATCTTGAGTTGAGTCTGGCTGGGCCCAATCATTACCACCCACTCAGGTTCATTTGCTCACTGCTGATCAAATCAGGGCCCATTTGCCTCAAATCACCATCTTGCCTTATACAGATGGGTAAAGAGCGGAGGTAGAACATAGAGAAACAGTATAGATCTTCACACTTTCTTTATAACTTCCAGCCATCTTCAACTCATTGCCCCCTTTTCTGAGGAAAGGAAACTGGGCTCCAGACATCCAGGTGTCAGCATCTACATCTTCTGTCCATTCATCTAGGCTGAGCAGAGTGGGGGGAAACTCTTTATGACCTAGGCCTAAGGAATTCACTGTAAAGGAAAAACATCTAACTTTTAAAGTTCCATTTTGCAGTGCCAGTTAAACGATGAGGCGTGGGAGAAAAGCGTGCAAGAGGAAGCGGGCAGACAAGGCACCCTGGCCCCATTCTGAGGGATGACTCAGGGTTTCTGGTTAGGTCTTAATTTAAGGAAATGGTTGATTTCTCCTCTCCCGGTAAGGCACTATAAAGGCTCTCTGGGGACATGACAGGGTGATGAGGTCATGAGCAAAGGGACAGTGATGAGACAGTGCCCAAGGCCGAGAAGCAGCGGGTGCCTTGCGGACTAATGAGTCCCATGCTGGGCTCCACCCTCCTCTACTCAGGGCACAAACTGGACATGCGTCCAAAAGAGAAGCATGGGAGTACAGGCCAGAACCTACCCCTGCCTGTGACCTTAAGCCCAGCCACACCCCAGTGCACCTCCAACAAGACAAGCTGCCCTTGCTGGACAGGGCACAACCTGCTCACAGGAAGGCTGAAGCATTCTGGAGAAGCAAATGCCATTTTTTAAGGGGAAGAAGTGCTGGTTTTGAGGGCAATTGGGAAGCCTGCCACCCATGTGAGAGGACTTGAAGAACCTCACCCTTGGCTGCTCTAGATCTTTTCTGACCAAGTTGAAAAGGTGTTATGAATTCATTCTGAAACACAAGTCGCCTCACCAGCTAAACTCCTTTGGGCACAGAACCTTCAAAGAAAGAGGGCGGGGAAGAATTCCAATCATGGATTACAGTTAGGATGCTCCAGGTACAGGAATCTGCTGGGGGAGGCCTTTCAGATGAGAGACCTTCTTGCTGCCTCTTGGACTATGATACCTGTGTTCTGCCAGCTGCCAGGCAGGGTCAGCCCTCTGCAAGCCCACAGGGTGTGAGCTGTGGGTTCAGGGCTTTGCATGTGAGTTCGAAGCTGAGGAGGTAGTCGCAATCAGGTTTTGTCTGCTGCCACTCTGAGCCACTGAGGCACTGCCTGAAAGAACCACGGGCTGGACTGGAGTGGGGGAGCTATCATGTGAACTAAGCGGCTGTCCAGCACAGTGCTCCCAATCACACTATCTCAGGTATGGGGCTGTGGGGAGGCTGGAGACATCAGGACAGCAGCTTTCTCTGTCCTCTGAATTATCCAGATAACTTTTGGGGACAATGGAATATCTCCAGTAGGCTAGGGTCCTTACTAGGAAGGTTAGGATGGCCACATCAGATTTCTTGTAGGAGGAAGGTAGGGTGAGAGGAGAACATGGGTCCCAAGAATCAGCTCTCCACTTAACAGCCAGCACACGGGTTCCCCAGCCCTGGGCACAGTGTCTCCACAGGGCTTGAGCCCTATTCAGAAATTCACTTCAGTCATGTCCTGACCAAGAGACCACCTGGCCATCTGGGCACTTTGTTTCTTTCTGGTTGGTTAATGAAGAAGGCCAGAAAAATTTGCATATGCCGGGACAGCTGGCCGCCACTACAGAGTCCCAAGAAAATGTCCAGCGATGACCAGCCATCCTCTGCAATTAGAGTTACATCTCCACCAAGCAGCAGCTCTTCCTCCTCGGCAACACTGTGTCAAAACCGTTTCCCAAGTGCACCGAGCTCTTCGTGAAAGCCCAGCAGCCACTGATCAGCATGGTGTCCGGTTCTGGGAACTGTGCCCTGTGTTCCCACTGGCAGATCTGGGGAGAAGCTGCTGCCCCCACAGTCAGCTGCAGACTGCGGCTCCTGGGACTGACCCTGACTGAGGCCTGGCACACTCTGCCCCCAGCACAGCAGATGGCTCCCCGGAGGGAGCCTGGAGATCCATGGAGCCCTCTGGCACGGGCGTGTGCACTCCTTTCACTCACCCAACACAAGCTTGGCAGCCATCTGCGGTGTGTGAGGCTCTGGCCTGGGCGGTGGCTCTGTGCAGTATGATTAATACGCATCCTCAGATTCACTCAACAGACCCAAAATACTACTGTTTTTCTCATCATTATTCCCTAAACACTACAATTAAACAACTACTAATGGGGCAATTGCATGGTGCAGTGATCCAGTCTAGGCCTCAAGGTCAGGACTGTCTCAAATACCATTGGTACATGAATGGACCAGTTTTGGGGGATTAAAGAAACAATTTCCTACTGTGCAGTGGCTGAGGCCAAGAGTATCTGTCTTGTGTCCAGTATGGATGAGGATAGAAATTACAGGAAAGCCCATGGAGCCGGGTCCATAGGTGCCCAGCTCACCGAGTTGATCTTGATTTTCTACAGTGATCAGTAGAACCGCTGAGGAGTGGGAGAGGCCATGGAGGGGAGCAGGTCACAGCAGGCAGCAGGGGGTCTGGAGGAAGGAGAGAGGGAGGGAAAGACGGGGCAGACATTTTTTTAAGTTGACCAAGAGGCCTAAGTGAGAGAGAAAGGCGAGCACAGGGAGGAAGCAGCCAGAGCTGCGCATACTGTGAGAAAGGGAATGAGATGCTCGACATCTCGGAGAGGAAGGAGATGCAGGTGGAGGAGGGACAGGCAGACTGCACCATAATTCTTCCGGCTTATGCTTATCAAGGTTTGCAGTGAGCCAAGTGCCATGCAAACTCCCCATATTGTTCCTTCTGGTCCTTTCCATAACCCACAAGATAGGTTGTATCGTCACTCTCATTTATGGATGAGGACGTGGAGGTATGTGGCGACCATAGGGGATTTCTAGGTCCGGTGGACACATCCACTGGGCTGCCTACACTTTAGATTCAACACTGTCACCAAATGTGCCACTGTCCCCTCCTGCTCCTCTGCGTAGCTTCCCTACTTTAATTAATGCCATCTTCATTAGCCAAAGCGTGGAGAAAAGGTCCCATCCATGCCCTAACACATGTGCTGCCAAGGAGCCAGGCTGCACGTAGAGTGCGGTATGGCAGAGAGATACCAGGCTTTGGGCCCTTGTGCACTGCAGGATGGGGACCCCACAGGAGTATGGCTGGGTCCCCCTGCCCAAAGACAGGAAGATTCACAGGACCAGCTGCTCTCCATGGCTCTCCCTTCACACCCTTGCTCATCTCCAAGGGGCAACAAAGATACTTGAAAACATAGTCACAGCATTTCTCACTTGCCCAACTCCATCCCCAGTTCTAGCTCTTGAAATGAATACCTCTAGAATTTTCCAAACCATTCATAAAATTTTTTTAAAGCCCAGAGCATTTTAGTCTCCTGCAGGAGTGTTCCTAGTAGAGCCAAACCCTGAATCTATAAAGCTCCTGGCACTAATGCCAAGTTGCTGTTCTGCTTCTGGGAGTGACATCCTTTGCAGCCTGCCTGCCTCCTTCCACAAATGTGAAAAGTACAATTAGGACATTGTCAGATTGACCTGCAAGATAAACTCAGGGCACTAGTTCCAGGAGACAGAATCTCAAATGTCTAAACTAAGTGGGGACCACTGGGCACAGAATATGGTCCTAACCATCCCATAGCAAAGAAAGAAACAGGAAGAGGGGCTTTTAGTGCACAGTGGGAGGGAGTCTGAGCACCAGAACAGCAAATGTATCTTTTTTCTAAGTGTATTTTTTTAACCAAGAATATGTATTTCTACAATGTATACATAATAATCACATTTATCACAGTTATTCTGTACCTGTACATGAAGTAACTTAGTTCCCGCCTTCCCCACCCCTCCCTTCCATTGCCCCCTTCCCAATTTACAGCAGGTTTATTTACATTTTTACATTTTTTCCCCTTTCCCCTTTCTTTCCTTTCCTCCTTCCTTCTTTTCCCCCTTCTCCCTTTCTAGTTCTCCTCTCTTTTGAATATCATCTTTCTTTTACCTAATATCTATTATACCTCTTTGTCCTTATTTATGAGAAACTTACGGTTTCTCATATCAGAGAAACAATTCGATATGTACTCTGAGTGTCTGAGTGAAGAGTATGTTCTCAAGGTACATCTATTTACTTACAAATATCTCTAATTTATCCTTTTTATGGCAGAGTAGTACTCCATTGTGTAGAAAAACCACATCTTCTTTAGCCATTCCTTAGTTGTTGGGCATTTGGGTTGTTTCCAAGACTTAGCTATTACAAATTGTGTTGCTATGAACATGGTTGTGCATATATCACTGTGGTATAATGATTTCAATTCTTCTGGAAAGATATCAAGCAGAGGAATAGCTGGGTCGAATGGAACCTCTAGTTGTAGTTTTTTCAGGAGTCTCCGTACTGATTTCCACAGTGCTTGGACCAGTCCACATTCCCACCAACCATGGAGAAGGTTACCTTTCTCCCCGCATTCCCGCCAACACTTGTTGTTGGTTGATTTCTTAATAATAGCTGTTCTTTCTGGAGTGAGATGGAATCTTAGCATTGTTTTGATTTGCATCTCTTAAATGACCAGTAATGTTGAACACTTTTTCATATATTTGTCTGCCGTTTTCATTTCTTCATCTGAGAAATGTTTATTCATTTCAGATGCCCATTTTTGGATTGAGTCTTTAAATTTGGGTTGGTATTTTTGTTTTTTGGTTTTTTTTTTTTTCAGTTCTTTATGTATTCTAGATGTTAGACCTTTGTCTGAGGGACAGCTGGCAAAGATTTTTTCCCAGTCCATGGAATTTTGTCCAGCTCTATTGGTGATTTCTTTTGCTGTGCAAAAGGCTTTTAATAGGACGTGCTCCTAAGCACTGATTCTTTGTATTATTTCCTGTGCAGTCTGGGTTCTAGTCAGAAACTTTTTTCATATCCCTATGTCTTCGAGATTTCTTCCTGTTCTAGACTCCGAGAGAACTCTGTGGACAGCTCCCTCTCCCTCTTCTCAAAGCTTCAGAGCTCTGCTTCCATGTGCACTAAAATAATAGGTCTGTACAGTTCATTCTTTCCGTAATGCCCAAATATGAGTCTCACAAAAGTGGAACTGATTGCAGAAGCCTGGGTCTTGGACCTGCACCTACACTGCCGGACAGTGGAAACTGATGTAACTCTGTTCTTGTGGATGATGGCAGGTCCCACGAGGAGGTAGCTGGCCTCTGAGCTCCCTGTAGAAGTGGTGAGCAAGGCAGGTGGTGTTAATGCCTGGGTGAGCCCCACCAGGATGGGCACCATCGCACTAGGCCTGGGTGGAGAATGCCCTCAGTAAAAGCAGCTGGGGCTTTCTGAAAGCAAGACTGATACTCTCAGTCTGGCCTTGGACCCTTTAGCTTGAGGGTGTGGGAGGGGAGAGCTGAGTCTGAGTGAGGAGAGAAAGGGGGACTCCGAGGAAGGAGGGTGGGCTCCAGGCTGCATCAGCCTCTGCTCAGAGTGAGCTCACTGTGAGCGCAGCCTCCTGACCTGTAGAGGTAAATCTCTTCAGTGTCCTTGCTACTATGCACGTTAGGATGGAGGTTTCCATCTTGGTACCGAGGCCATCACATACTTCCAAAAAGAAAAGGGAGAAAAGCACTTATCCTGTCTGGTTTTGTCCCTATTTTCTTCCCACCTACATGTGCTCCTAAACATCATTTTGGTTTGCAGACCCCCTCCCCTCAAGGGAGGGAGAGAGAAAGGAAGGAAAGAGAGGAGGGAGGGAGAAAAAAGTGGGAGGGAGGAGAAAGAGAGAGAGAATTTCCACCACTCAAAGTACTTCCGTTTCATAGAAACTTCTCTGATAACTTCAGCCAGAATTAATCACCAGCCTCCTTCTGTCCCATCTTAGTTTTTGTTTTAACTTTGATATAGCACACCCTGGTACTGACCACAGTGCCTTAGTTCTTGCTACAGCTCAGGTGTGCCCAGCTAAATAAGCACTGGACTGTGTTCACCACCCACAATGATGTTACAATTGGTAGCACGTGATCAGAGTCTGACTTCATTTAGAACAGTCAAAGAAGGTAACATAGATGGAATGGCTGCTCCACAGGAAAAGTTTCCAGGTAAGCTTTGAAAAGGGTCAGTATTTGGGGAGTGACTGGCAAGCTCTTTGGGGTGACTCTCAGGAGACATCCTGTTTTTCTGGGTGTATAATAAATTTTGGGTGATTGGTCAGAAAAGAAAGTCTTCCTGCCTACGTGCATCCTTCTCTTTGATCTCTATCCTACTGAGAATGTGAGGACTTTCCTGTCCTAGCTGGGCAGTGTTCCTGACTGGCCGCACCCTCATTCCATCCTGCTCCCCACACCCTAAAGGACCCCAGGGACCGCAGGTTTTCTCCAACGCCCCATCAGTCCCCGTCAAGGGGAGCCTGGACTGGCCCCACGAATCGAAGCTTTGGTGCCCCTGTTCCCTTGTGCGAGATGAAGGGCAGACAGCCCAGGTGTCTCTCTTTCTGCTCTCTTCAGATGCAGGAATTATTTTTAGGCAGACGGGTTAAGGGCAGTCAGCTGGGCAGCTCCCTAAGAGCAGGTGTAAGCAGGGCACGGACATCCCTGAGATCAATTTACATGGCAGTTCTTGTTAACTCAGGCCGCATAGTTTCTTCCATAGCCAGCGAACTGTCAGTGGGTCCTTCCTCATTGATGTTTGGCAGAGACTTAAGAAAGAAAAGTTTTGAAACGGCCCCTTCCCATGCTATCTTGATTACTAAAAATTTTGAGATGACCACAGGGCCAATAGAGTAAACTAAAGTTTCGTAGTTCACTGTAATGCTGAAACCGAGGAAGGCGTGGCTCAGTCCTGTTGGTGGCAATGACATTTTATCTCACCATAAGTGATAAAATGCTGTCTATGCATTTTATCATCTATGTATTTAGTCATTCAATGTGCTTCCCATGATGTATCAAGAGAAGCCTGAGAGGATTATCAGGGAAGTGGGAAACGTCTTGCCTACTATTTTGAGATTGTTGATTCTGTTTTGGTCCGTCAAGGTATGTGGACCAGTTAATTAACATGCTTCCAGATAAAATCCTTACTAAGGGAAAATCACTTTCTTTCTGTTTCTCAGGAATAATGTGGACCATAGGGCTAGGAGTATAGCTCAATGGTGGAGCACTCGCATAACTTGTGAGAGGCTCTGGTTCAGTACCCAGCACCACAAAATACTACTAATAAGTAATGATAACATTGACCGTGAATCTTAAGAATGCCAAGTTCTGGAATCTCAGCACACCTTCTTCCCATCTCCCACAGCTTCAGTCAGGATGAGTCACCAGGCACTGCTGTCCTTGCTGCCCACTCAAAGCCTGTGGCCTGTACTGACATCCAGAACCTCCCTCCACTAGGAAGTCCTGCTGTGATTCAGTCATTCCTGCCCCTTAGTCTCTCCAGGATCTGATGTCACTTGCTTGTCCACTTCCAGCTGTGTACAAGCACCTTGAGGGTGGGAACCGCTTATTACTTTTCTTTGTACTTCTCAAGAAAGAGTACAAGGCCAAAGATATGTTGCATGGAACGGTCCATGGATGAGTTAATGATCCACACAGCACCCTTTGCCTGCCTGAGCTTGAGCTTCCACAACCCACCTACACCTTAGCTCTTCTGCCTGTGCTCCCACTCTGCCCGGAAACACTGTGCTGCTGTCTACGCCCTGGAAAAACACAACCAAGGGGTGGAGGCAGTGGGGTGGGGTGGGGGTCTGGATGGGAATGGGAAGGGGGAAGGGGGGGGCAAGGAGACCCTCCCAGAGCTCTCTCACTTGTTTTCTTGGTGCACACCATTTTCTCAGCCTGAAATGAATTTTTATCTCTTCCCATTACCATCCTAGCAAAACAAAACAAAACCAAAAACTCAAAAACCTACATGACTGTCTTTCAGAGCTTTTATCAAAGGACAGCTCTTTCACAAGACCCTCCCCAGTGACTCCACTAAATTAGTAACTAAGCTCCTTCCTTGGCAGTCTGACCATTCCCTTTGGACTCTGTATTTGAGCACTTTCTAGTGCTTACTCCAGGGCCTCGGTTGATTGGTTGTGACTCAGCTCCACAGCTAGGCAGCAGCTTCCTTGCAAATGAGGGCTCTTTCATCCTTTTATTCCCTGAACTGCCTAGCACAGTTGGTGTTCAATAAATATTTATTGCACTGAATTGAAGAATGGCAAAGGCTTCCAGAGCAACTACTTTAAAAGACAGCCTTGAATTGAACACAGAGTTATAGGATGTTTGTTTAAATGCATCCTCATCTGCGTTCCATGAGCACTATTACCACACTGCTGGCTTAATGCATTTCTGGCTTCTGGTTATCCCAGGCCTATTTCAAAGAGTCTTAAACATTTTAATGATTTTGCATTATTGGATTAGCTTTACAGAGAAATTAAGAGACTTCCTTTAAAATGCCAAAAGGAGTAGCTGACAGAGCAGAGAGCACAGGCCCCTGACTAGCTCCAGGACTCTTCCCGCTGGAACCCAGCCCCCTGCAACCACAGCCCACAGCCTTAAGAACATCTCCATCTAGGTGGCCCCTTTCCCCACAGGCTGTTCAGAGAGTTCCATAAACAGCAATTAATGAAGTTTAGATGTTGGACTCAACTGTTTACCTTGGCTCTCAATTAATTAGTTAATTGCCCAACTAGGAAGCCCAGATTTGTGTATAATTTTTTCAGGGCACGCACAGGTGACTCATTTGCAGATCTGCTCTGCCATCAAGCACAAGGCACACACTGCGGCGAGAGACACGATGCAAGAGCCAGCAAAGCTCCCAGGCCTCTGGAGGCAGGTGCTGTTTATCACAGCCTCCCTGCTTCGCAGTGGGCGGATGAATCACTGAAGGGCAGCAGCTTTGCCAGGGTATGAGCAGGCCATTCCGACTTTGTTTAAAGACTCTTCTGTTTGTTCAACTGTGTCTTGAAGGGTTCAGAGGAAAGGGCTTGTCCTCTGTGTTAAGCTGAGCTGCAAAGTACTCACAGGGCTTGCCTGTGTTTGTGGGCCACTGATGGAGGAGGGGAGGACTCATCATCTCACCCAGTTTTCATTTTTTAAAAATTTGTTTTGGGGTAAGAGCACGTAAAGTCTATTGTCTTAACAAATTTCAGCTATCACATACAGTATTGTTAACCTTAATCACTATGCTGTCCATTAACCCTCCAGGGTCCGTCCGTGTTGTAACTGAGAATGTGTGCCCTTTGACCAACATCTTCTCATTACTGCCTCTTCCCACAGCCCCCGGCAATCTCCATTCTAATTCTGCTCTCTGCTCCTATGAATTTGATTTTTTTATAGTTAACATATAAGTAAGATTATGCAGTATTTGTTTTCTGTCTTTGGCTTATTTCATTTAGTATAATGTCCTCCAGGCTTACTCATGCTGTGGTAAATGGCAGGCTTCTCATCTTTTTTATGGCTGAATTACCATTATATGTACACACCACAATTTTATCTTTATCCATTCATTCATCAATGGTTACTTGAGTTGTGTCCATATCTCAGCTGTGGTGAATAATGTTGGAAGATGTATAGAAGTTTAGACATCTCTTCAAGATACTGACTTAATTTCCTTCAGAAATGGGATTGCTGGATTAAATAATGGACAAAGGACATGAATAGACATTTCTCCAAAGGTGTCATACAAATGGCCAAGAGGCACATGCAAAGGCGCTCAAATTCACCAATCATCAGGGAAATGAAGATCAAAACCACAATGAGATGTCATCTCACACCTATTAAGATGGTCGCTGTCAAAAAGACAAGAGGTAGTAAGTGTTGGTGAGGTTGTGGAGAAAGGGAACCTTGACAGAGCATTGGAGGTGTGTATTGGCACAGCCATTATGGGAAACAGTACAGGGGGCCCTTCCAAAATTAAAAATAGAATTGCCATATGATTCTGCTCTGCCTTTAACAGAATCCAAACCAAGAGTGCCTGATGAGCTGCAGAACTAATTAGCAAGGCCAGAAAACAGTGTATCTCTCAGAGCAGGACAGAGCCTAGTACGGCAAACAAGGTGCAGAGGCTCTTGGGTAGGTAACCAGCCTGGGGGCCTGGAGCCTCTGGAGTGAAAATCCAGAGCAAAGATAGGTGATCTTAAGTCCAAGCAGAGCACTTCTACACATTTAGATTTTCATCCTTCACTCACAGTCTGGATACTGAGTCAAGATGATTTTAATACCGTTCATACTAATCATTTTAATGTTAAGCATAAGAGAAACAAATAATAACAAAAATCATCAGAAGAAATTACAAATGCCCTAAGATTTTACTAGGTTTTCAAATGTTTTCTCTAGCTTGTTTGGTTGGTATTTTGCTGTGCTCAGCAAATGCTTTGTCACTGATCCATCTCCCCCAGCCCTGCTCCTAATTCCCAACAGTCTTTCTATCTACAGTCCTTGTGTGATTTTATTTTATAACTTTTTTTTTTTTTTTTTTGTCTTCCAGTCTCCTTACTACCTTGGATCTTATTTCTGAGCCGATGTGGCACATTGCAGTCACGAGGATGGTGGATCCTGCCCTCTGCTGTGGTGAGTATGGTTGTTACCAGGCCTGAGTGAAACCTTGTGTTCTTTACCAAGGACTTCTTCCGTGTTTAACCCAAGCCACCAGCCAGTGCTTTCCAGAAATGACTGCTGATAGCTCAACTGGCTTTGACTCCCACTAAGAGAACTTGTCTGGCCCACACTTCACCACCTTACCCTTGGAAACATCAAGAGAGATTTAGGTTGGCATGATATACTCTTAGTAAATCCAACTTGTCATCAGTAATCAATGTATTAATTTATAAATCAATCTTGACAAGCCATCTGTCTAAGAACATGTTATATCACTTTCCAAGATACTCTCGTGGCTCGGGGAAGTTTGGCAGTGCTTCAGGTTGGACACACAAAGGCCTGAGTAGGTAGGGACACTGAGGAAGACAGATCTTGGCTCCCAGCCATGCTTGAAGAGCCAACGGAATTGCAGGGCTGGCCTCTGGTCTGATAGGTAGCTAGTCTCACAAAATGCCTAAAGGCCCAGGGAGTGGGGCTCACTTTGAGCTGGTCCTACATACAATGCAGTTCAAGTTGATGGGTAGGCCAAAGTAACATAAGGTGGAGAAGCATGGCTTTCCTCTTCAGGCAGGTGGACCTCAGTCGTTAGCTGTGTAGAACTAAAATAACCTGCCCAAGAGGTAAGAAAACTGTCATCGCTCTCAAACCAAGAGGCTCTAGGGCAGAGTGGGATTCTAGGTGGACTGGGAAACTGGAATTGCTCACTCAGACACCCAAGGCAGAAACTAGATATGAAGGGCAGCAAGCTAGAAGTTTGGGTAGAAAAGCAACATGTACACTGGGCTCCCTTCTGTGCCCAATACCAGACCCAAGTTCAGAACCTCAATTTAGTTATTTCTGATGTCCTGGTCTGAGCCTGGCCTCCACCTTTGGGCACAGAGTGGCCAATTCTATGACTATAGCCAAGCATTTATGGAGAAGTAGAACCTGCAGCAATTCATATCAAACTTTGCCCAGTCAGTGGCTTAAAAATCAAAACAACATTTACCTTGCTGGGATCTAATCATAAATTGTTTATTTCTTTAAAGATTGTTAGTTAAATAAAAATAGAAAATAGTGTTTGGTGAAAGGGTGTGGCCTTAATGAAGGGTTATAATTCTATAGAGAAAGTAATAGAGGTTGAATTGGGGACTAATTATCTCAATGAACCATGGGTGGAGAAAACTGATTTGCTAGATCTGTGCATCCATTACCAGTCCACACTGACTGGTCACCTGGTGGTAGTGACCTTATTAGAGACACAGGGTGACAATATTACCATCAGTAGGACTGGACCACAGAATTACCCCTAGAGACAACATTCTCTACTGTTCAGCATGCCCTTTCTTATTTTCTCCTTCCCTTTCTTTACATTTTCCTTTCTCTCTTCAATTTTTCTGTTTGTTTGTCCCTTTGTTATTTCTTCCCTTCCTTCCTTCCTCCTCCTGCTTTTTCAAATGTGAGAGCAAATGAAGCCCATACTATTAAGGCATAGAGACAATTATGGCATAGACTGTTAGGTCACAAGGGCAATGGCCTGTCTGTGAGGGCTGACAGAGGTGGTCACTCACTGAGTATCTCAAGATGAAGGACAGGAGTGCTATCTTAGTCTGGGGAACAGGCAAAGCTTGATAGAAGCTGAGTCCTTAGAGGGTGTAACTTGTCCAGATAGAGAAGGACATTCTAGATAGAGGGCATCACAGGTGTGGAGACCATGAAGTGTAAAAGAGCACAACTCACTCAAAGAATGGTCAAGTATGGACCCTGTCTGGTGCCCACGCACTTTCTGAAGCAGCTTCCTTCCCCAGGCATCTGGCCTGTGGGCAGCTGGGGCTGCTCTGCTCCTTTGTAGCTCTGAGTAGAAGTCTTCATCACTAATAGTAGCTACTTAATGTCACTCTTACCTATAGCAGACTTCAGAAAGAGCTCCAGTGATGGAGAGTGACTCCTCTCAGTACCTGGGTTTCCCTTCTCTGAACAAAGAGCTCCCTGGAAGAACCTGGCAAGCTTTGCACATGATCAGGATGGACATCAGCTCCTTTCCCACAGCCAGCTGTGCAGGACATAAGTAACCAGTGTGTTCTTTTTGCCTTGCTCTATAGATGTGTCATGTCCAGGGAGAACAGGGATCAATTTGAGAGGCATACTGGGGTCCCAGGCATTTGCAGAGTGTTCTGACTTTCTATAGCCCGTGAAGGAGGAAGATAAGGCCGGGGGAGCTCTGAAAATGAGTGCCAAAGTCTCCATCTTTGCCTCCTTTGCTAATGGTCCTAATTCTGTACTGAGGTGTGAGACATACTGAAATGAAGCATATGGACTGGGAGGGAACGGGATCACTCAGTCACATAGCCAAGGACACCACCTTCCTTCAGGAAAGCTTCTTTCTACAGGCAGGCTCTGGTATCTCCTCTTGGGTTGTTCTACATGATAATAAAATTTAAGTTCCTTTTAGTCTACCTTTAGTTACCTCCAGGCCTAACAAAGACCAGGAGAGAAGTGAACAGAAGTACCAGGAACAGAAGTTTCTGCGCCATGGGCTAGAGTGGGGGAGTGGTAGGAAACAGAGCTGATACCCAGGCCAGGTCAGAAATTAAAGAAGAACTGAGACAGTTTTTTTATTTTTCTGTCTTTAGTATTATGACAATTTCAGCCTTCTTGCAGTTTTAAAAAATAGAATCTGAAGTATAAGCAAAGAGCTCATTTTTGGGATAATAGCCCAGAGACAAACAGATAAGAGCAATTACTAAGATTCACAACGCAAAATTTTGTCAGTGGTTATTACTATCCATATAGTAACATATCCAAATGGTTTTACTAACTTTCTTCTTTAAAAACTGTAAGCTTGAGTTTATTGATCCAATATTTTATCTGAGGAACAATAACATTTTGGGAATAATTATCACTGGTATTCATTTTATTTTCTATTAGTTTTTAGAGAAATATGAAAAGAACAATACAAGATAATACAATCTTTAGTGACTCTCCATTGCCCTTTGGCTCTGATGTCAGAAAAGAAGTGTAATTTTTTAATGCTAATCTAGAACCTGAATTTTAACACCATTTCAAATGTCAGAATTGGCAAGAATCAGCTTCTAATCATCAGCGACATAAGCCAGAGCTACTTTATGCTCCCTTCTATTTTACATCCTATTTAGTAACATGGACTCACTCTCCAATGAAATAGGCACATTTCTGTCATGGAGAAATGGAGCCAATACGTCTTATATGCTCAGGATAACCAGGAGCAATTTCAAAAGGCAGATTCCAGTAACTAGCATGGTCATAAAGATAGCTTGAAACTCACCCCTCTTTGTAAGGATCATGACTCTAGAGACGTTCGGAGAATTCTGTTCCTTTTAATCAGTTGGCTTCCTGCTGTTGTTACAGGTTCTGGTGCCTGATGGTACATTTTGCAGCTAATCCATGCTGATGGATTCACCAGGAAGCCATCTTGCTCAACAGACATTTTACAGAAGCATTTTAAAGATTTTCCCCTAGCTCCAGTGAGGACAGATTAGTAAAACCCATTTTGAACATTTTCCAAGCCAACATCATCTGAGCCTTGTACTTCAGGGCACAATAAAGTCCTTGTCTGATTGCTGAAGCTGACACAAGACTGCTTCCTGAGGAACTGTGGCTTTGCCTACCCTGGAATTAGTCATGTATGCCAGGGTGGGCAAGGAGTTTGAAGAAGTTAAAATTTTCTGATTCATTCTTCGAAAGAAGAGATTTATAATAGTGCAGCACCTAGGGATTCAGGCCCTGGTGGTAATGGAATTCTTGGTTATAGATTAAAGGATTTGGGACAGGACAGAACATATAATTGGTGGGATTCAGTGCAAAATAAAAAGGCATGGAGGTACTAGCTCAAAATGGGAAATTCAAGATGATGACATCAGAGTATTGATTTCAAAGGCAGAGCGAGTGTGGCCCTTTGCAGCTGCACGGCATGAATTTCCAGGAAGCAGACCTGGAAATTCCATAGATAATATGGGGAGGAGACAGAGAGAAACCAAGACTGGCTACAGAATTATAGAAAATTCTATAGCTAAAGGAAAAGCCAGCAAAGACACTGAGAGGGAGAGGTCAGAGAGGTAGGAAAAGAACCAAGAGTAAGAAGCATCCCAGAAGCCAAAGGAAAAGATGCCTGTAGAAGAAAACCAAGTGGACTCTGATGTACCACTGCACCCACAGTGCACTGGCAGAGAAGACTGTCCAGTTGCTGCAAGATATGTTATCTGCCTTGTTTTAGTCCAGCCCAGTGTAAGTACTCAGAGACATCCTTGTGTTTCACAGCTAAGAGGTCATTTATTGACCAGATGAAAAGTCTTAGTAATAAAAAAGGAACAGCCACATGTCAGGTTGCATTGTGCTAAAATAGACGAGGAAGTGAATGGTGAAGACAGTTCCAAAGACATTCCTGATGAGCTTGAGGGGAAAGAATGAAAAAGGGCAGTACCTAGCAAGAGATGCTGAACTGCGAGAGAGATGGAGGTTGTGATGCCGGTAGTGGCGGTGTTTTGGTTTGTTTTTTTAAGATGGGAGAGACTTAAACATGTTTGCATAGAGAAGAAAAGGAGTCAGTGGTAAAACATGAAGTTTGATGAGAAAAGGAGAAAGGAGAGGAGACAGAAAAAAAAAAAAAAGCTGGGATGAGAAAACGCCTGAGTGATTAGAAGGCAAAGAATCCAGGTGATGATTCTGTAGAGTAGTGCAGCTGAGGGCCTGGGAGGGCTGCAGCGATGGCCAACACAGATGCTGATGACTTGTATTTGTGAGGTGTATGAAAGATGTGACATCTGGCAAGACAGCCCTCTCAGGTTGGGGTATTTACTGGGGTGTTGTGTCTATTCATCCACAGTAGAGGAGCTGCCATATGGGCTAAAATTCTCCTTTTTGAAAGACAACTGCCACTGGGGAAGCTACACAGTTTGGAAGGAAAGGGAGAGTAGATATTCAAATATGAGGAAAAGAGAGTAACAAAGTGGAGTGGTGAATCAGAACCCATGTTTAGAAATACGCCTACATTTGGGAGGAAGATGCTTGAAGTGGGAACTGAAGTGTTTTACACATTCTGTCTTCCGTACTCTCTGGACAAGGGAGGAGACAAGGTCATTGCTGAGGATAAATGCTGAACCTCTTGCCTCCTAAAAGAAACCTGCTTGGGCTCACATAGTCCTTTCTCCGGGCACTCCAGAGTCCTTCCACGGCTGCTTCTCTAGAGCAATCCATCCTGGTGTTTTGATAGACCCTTGCATTGAGGAATTAATTTATTTTCTAGGTAATTACTTCTTTATAGCAAAGAAAAACCTGGGGACTTGCAACATTTCCATGAAGATTTAACCACTGTCAGAAATAGTTTTTCTCTCTATAGCATTTTATGCAGCAATCATTTCCAAACCCATAGAACTCAAAACCAGAACCTGATGTCTAGAGATACAAGGCTAGAAGGGAAAGCTCCTTGGAAGGTTAGTTTTCCCAGGGAAGAATATCATTTGAAATACAGCTCTGGTGGGAATTGTTGTTAAATTTAATTCCATAGTGCAGCTTATCCCATTTCTTTTCTGAAGAAAAGATTTATTATATTTTAACTTATCTTCTACACTGTTTACCTATTTAATATGCTTATTATCTGCACCCTCCCCCTGCTGAATGTAAACTCTGTGATAGCAGAGATTAAGGTCTGTGTCCCCAGTACCTAAAACCCTTTTCAGTTATAACAAGCACTCAGTGAATATTTGCTGAAAGAATAAGTGAAAATATGTGTTAAATATTTTCTATTTACATGTATCACATTAAGTCACATACAGATATGCAGCATAATTTTCCATTCTGAGCCTATTTGGCTTTGCTTAAATCAGTGACAACCAGTCTTTTTAAAAAATTTGCATGTAGGTCTGAGCTAAGAAATAGTTACATCCAACTGATTCTTTCCAGCTCCAAACCACAAATGGCAGAGGGAACAAAATCTACCTAAGCAGAGAATCTGGAAGATCCATAAAAAGTCACCTTCCAATTGTTCAACTTGGAACCTGCTAGGTGTTTTACATTAGCCAGGTCATTTATTTCTCAAAATACCTTTTTGATATAATTATTATTTCCATTTTACAGGGGTAGAAACTGAAGCTCTAAGAGGTCAAGTTAGTTGCCCAAGGTTAGAACCTCCACAGTGAAAAGTTCAAATTTGAGCAAAAATCTTATTCCCAAACTAGACCTCTTCCTCAATCTGAGAATTATTCAGCGAAGTGTGTTGTACTGAAAAAGAAATATAGAACAAAACAATATGTATTTCATCTTTAAAAAAGAAGGAGAAGCTTATGTCTGCAATTTTCATCAGTAATTCTAATATGGGAAACAAATCTATTTCCAATTTGGCAAAACTTCTAGCTCTCAGAGAATTGATACTTTGGCTTGGCTCTAAGAAACCATATAGACATAATTCAAAAATTATGAGCAATTGAGAAATAATTTCTAGATACAATAAAAAAAGGTCTGAGGCAAGCTTCCATTTCCTCTTAATAAACGGAAGGTCACTTCTCTTTGCTCAGGGACAAGTTCCAAAATTTATTGTCCCTTGAATTCCACCATCTCAATAATGATTCAACCAGTTTTATCTCCCACAGACTGAGAAGGTAGAGGGCATGAGTGGGCAGCCACATAATAAATCCTGCTCATCCTTTTGTCCTGGTTTCTTCTTTGCTTCTTTTTCATTGTTTCCTTTATTTGTAAATCGCTAAAACTTCTGGCCTGTTTACTCAGTGTCCAGATGTTTTGGTCTACCTCATGTTGCTATTTTTCCAATTGAATGCGTTGGTTTTAGAGGTGAATACAACATAAGTAAAAGTGAGTGAAGGCTGCCAGCAGATGGAAAGGGAGCTAACGAGTAATCAACAATCAACATCTGCTCCTCATTTCTCTATTGCTTCCTGGCTCAATCAAAACTAATATGTGCAATCTTTGAAAAAATTCCGAGACAAGTAAAATTCACTTCAGAATCTTTACCTTGTCAGGGTTGTAACCTGAAAGAAGGTAAACATGGCCAGAGGCAAAAATGGGATGAACGTGGAGGAGAGGACCTGAGTAGACTCCCACATTACACCATGGGGACCAAAGCAGGATGAAAATTAAATCCAAAACTGTCAAACCCTTTGTCACACCATCCCCACCATTCACGTCTCCTTTCCAACATTATCCCAGCATGCTCACAATAAAGTTTGTTAATTACTTTGAATCGATGCCATCCTGGCGGAGCTATGGACAAATGACTCTCAGTCTTCTTGGACTATAAATCGAAGCACCAGCCCAGCCTTCAGGCCGATGTTGCAGGGAGACCTGTGTCCTGTGGCAGTTTTCATTCACTGGTCATGTAGCTCTAGCCCAAGCAGACAACACGGTGGCTGAGTTGGTAGGACTCCATGCCCCTGCATGCCCCTCCATACAGTTTAGAAATGATAACTAGATTGAAATGTGTATGACTACTCCTATCAAGTTCAGGTTAATTGATTTCTGGTTAGTGGATCACAAGTCAAAGAGAAAATACAAATTTATAAGTTTACAACTATTTATTAATAATATAAAACAAAAGCCTTTATCTATTTAAATATTGCATCTATTTGCTACATAAATACTCCCTATATTTCACCTTTTTTCAGTACTAGGATTTGCATCCAGGCCTTCACACTGAGCTACATCTCAGCCATTCTTTAATTTTTTAAAATTTTGACTCAGGGTCTGGTTAATTTGCTAAATTGCTCAGGCTGGGCTTGAACTCTCAATCCTCCTGCCTCAGCCTCCCAGAGTGCTGGGATTACAGGCATGCATCACCTCACTTGGATAATTTAACCATTTAAAAACTATGAAATCACAATTTCCTATGGTTTGATCCAGTATTTCTTTACTTATTTGGCATCACAACATTATTATTCTATTTACCTCTTCTAAACAAGTATAACATACAAACATAAAACACAAAAAATAGTACATTTGTAGGATGAATTATCATAATTTAGCACATCTGGATAAGCACCACTTAGGTCAAGAGACAGATCACAACCAGTCCCCCAGAAAACCTGCCTTGGGGACATGATACATTTCTGTATTAGTTCAGTTCCTTTTAGTTTCTTTCAATATGTTTTATGGTTTCTGTGGAAAGATCTTTACATATTTTTCTTTATATTTATTACTGTCTGATAATTTTAAAGCTGGTAAAGTGATACCATTTTATAACTTTCATTTTCTCCTTACTCTCGGTATAAGAAAAATAATTTTATTATTATATTGAAGACCTTTGATAAATCAGTTAATGCAAATAATTTATCTGTAGATCCTTTTGGGTTTTCAAGCTGACAGTCTTGTCACCTGTAAATAATGAGTTTTGTTTTTTCCTTTCCCATCTCAGTTTTCTTTTCCTGGTCTTGTTTTGCTGGCTGGAATCTTCAGGAACATGTGCACTAGAAGTACTGATGGTGAGCAGCCCTGGCCTCCGCGGCCTTGGGGAGATTTCAGCACTTGACCATTTGGCAAGATGTTTTACCTGAACCTGTGGTTCATGTGCTCTTTGGCATGGTGGTTGGATTGACCTCCTTAAAAGACCTGGAAAAGTTCTCTCTCTTTCTATTCTTCAGGGGGATTTCTGTAAAAGGAGTTATTTTTCTTTTAATGTTTGGAAGACATCACTAATAAAGTCATTGGGCCTGCAGTTTTGTTTTGAAAAAGTTAACTATTAGTTCGTTTAACTGTATGTGTGTGTGTGTGTGTGTGTGTGTGTGTGTGTGTGTGTGTGTT
>PVJO010023409.1:0-26176 GCA_004026905.1 Hystrix cristata | reverse complement strand
AACCTGGGTATTTCATGTATCACCACAATGTAATGTTTAACTCTTTCCAGAAGATACCTGAATGGTGAATAGCTGGTTCAAGTGGAATTGTTCTTTTCAAGTTTTTGAGGAATCTCCCTACTGATTTGCATAGCGACTGTACTAATTTACATCCCCACCAACAATGTAGGAAGGTTCATTTTTCTGGAAGACTCACAAGCATTTTTTATTACTTGATTTCATGATGATAACCATTTTTATCTGGAGAAAAATGGGCTCTTAGTATTTTAATTTGCATTTTGCTTTGTAATTGAAACTTACATATCAGTAATTTTCAATTCTAGTTCCACATAAGAACTGCTAATAGGTATCTTCTAAAACAATACAGATGAGGGGCTGGGGATTTAGCTCAGTGGTTAGAGTGCTTGCCTCGCAAACACAAGGCCCTGAGTTCAATCCCCGGTACCAAAAAAATAAAATAAAATAAAATAAAAATAAAATAAAATAAAAAATAAAACAATACAGATGAGGGTCTCAACCCTTCGATTCTCATTTACTAGTTCTTTGGATTCACAGAAATTTGGAGTTTGAAAATTCTTCCTCGACAATTATAACACATTAGTATCGATATCCACTGGCACTAATATTTTTAAAACATTGACTCAGGTAATTCATGAAATAATAGTGTTATTTTTTAGAGTTAATGTGATCCAACTAGTTTCATGAGTCCTACCTTTGACTACATATTACAGGTATATAAATTTTTTTTCTATAATAGGTTTATGGGCTTCATGTTCATTTTGGTATAGGAACATAATTTGATATTCCTAAGTAAGCTAATTTATCATAATTTTAGATTGACAAATAATGTGTTCAGGGTGTTCCCCTATATTCTTTATGCAGCCTTTTTCTAATCTTATTATTTTATATAACCCTAGTATATATGACAAAACTAAGACATTAAATCATACACATTACTATCAACTGTACTATAGACTTTATTTGGGCATCATCAGTGTATTCATTAATATTCTGCTGCAAAATACCAGGCTACAATAGTACTCTAGGACAGCACAGTACTATACTCAGTGAATTCTGTATTTTAAAGATGATTTTAAAATCATTTTGGTAGTTAGTTTAAAGATCAGTGTTGGTTATTGTTAACCCAATCCAAGCTGTTAAATTTTCAGAAACAAAGTACTTTCAGAAAGGATTCATTCTCACTTGAGTTAAGCCAGCGACACAAAAAAAGAATTGGCAAGACTTATGACTCTTGCTCATCTCTCCAACTCACAGCACTCTAGGTAATTTCAAGGAAGCTTAGAAAACTTCACGAAAATGAACATAATTGTGACACTCAGTAGGAGGGAAGCGGTTTAAAAAACTCCTGGAACTAAATTCCTTTAAGAAATTTGAGGGGAATCATTTTCACTAGATTTTTACTAACTTAGTGTATGAATGAATGAGACAAGAACGTAACTCTAATTAAGGATTTAACTACACAAAGACAGAGAGATATGTCCTTTTCTCAACACAGTCAAAAACTCTGTCTATTAGCATATACAAGGTATTGATGGAATAGCCCCACATCTACTAGAAAAGTTGCAATGCCTGGAAAGAAACTACACAACTGAAAATCCTAATTTTGAATAAATTTTATTTTCTTCTTTGATATTTTCTTTTCTTCATTGACAAAAAAGCAAACAAAGAAACACAAAACCTATAAAAACTGTATGCACACTCACCTGGGTAAATTTCTCCTGGTATCCGCTTATGCTGTTTTGATTCACTTCTTAGTAGTGCTTGGACAGATTTCACAGTCAGATTTACATTTTTCAAGACCGCGGCTGGTTTAAACTATTGCGCGTCAATGAATTTTTTTTTTAAATTACTTTTTCGGGGTGTTGTGATTTTAATATTCATTCATTCAGCATTACAAGGAATATTTCAAGCCATATTTTGGTACTAAATTCTGGCCAAGCAAGGGTAATACAGGGTGAAAAAGGAAATGACAATAGTTACAGATGAAAACTTATAAAGCCACAACACACAAATTACATTTATCCAGTTTTATAACTTCCAAAACAGCACTGCCTTACTCGAATTATACAACAATGCTGGAAGATTCTGTGGCTGCTTCCATGTCCTATTTGCTCATCTCTAAATTTATAGGTATTAAGTAGTTGTTTGAAGTAGCAAAATTAACAACAAAGGGAGATTCACTTATTGCATTTACAAAAGTCCAATAAGTATGTATTGCACTGAGTTCCAGGAATAAGGAGAGTTTTTAACTTTGATATTTGAAACTGTCAATAAACACACATAGGAACAACAAAATAATATACACAGTTTTTAACTGTTTTTATCATGAAATAAAAAGGATTCTTCAGTGGCGCTTGAACTTGACATTGACTATTACCTTGACCTTTGACTTTTTGATTAATTTTTCTCCATGCAATCACGGGGTTGCCTACTTCATTTAGGAATCAGGGCAATGACAGATTGGTCAATGGGTATTAAGCCAGGGACCAATTCAAGATTAACCGGAGAATAGAGGTATAAATACATTATAATTTATGGAAAAAATCTTCATTATCCTATCATCTCTGGACTGTTTCCACTTTACCACTGAAAAAAATTATCCAATATCCTAATATTTATCATTAGGTAGCTAAAAATTCTTAGAGCTCTTTGACAGATTAAAGAGCATCTAACCCAGCTCATTGACTTTATAGATGGGGAACTTGAGAGCCACATAAATGAAATGGCTTACCCAAGATCACTGAATTATTTTGCTTTGAGTTCAAACTGCAGCACAGCAAGCCTAACTTCTTGCCCACCATCAGTTTCGAATAACTACTCACCAACTTTCTGCTCATCGCTAATTTACAGCTGTTTCAGTCTAATAGTGATAAATGGCTACCTAATTTTTCAGAATTTTGTCATGTTCCTCAATACATAATTTGTATACTAATAAGTTATCCCATGTGATCCTAAGGTACTTTGAGATAAGCCCACTACCAATGCTGGAAACTTCCAAATCCACTATTTTTTATCAAAGACTAAACATTATGCTCCCTTTTGAAAGCTATTTTTCACTTATACATGTTTCACCATATGTAATAGCTCAAACTTAATAACTAGTGTGTCAATATTAGCATCCAAGAGAGCCTGGGATGTCTATGTTAAATGTTCAACACTTCCTAAAACTATGGCTAGAAAAGGCAAGTAGCAATGCTAGAAACACAAGACCATAGATACTAAATCAACAAGGCATTTTAAAGCTCATTCATCTCTTTAACCTGTGGTTCAAAGGAAATAAGAGAGTTGTTCAAGTCACATAGTGATCCTGTCAAGTGTTGTATTATGCAGTAGAGTTGCTGTAACAAATAGCATGGAATAGATGTCTTTAAAAATAGATATTTCTATTCTCATATTTCTGAACCCCAAAGTCAAGGCCTGAGTAAACTCTGTTTCTGGTAAGAGCTCTCTTCCTTGTTTAGAAGACTACTTTCTCACTATGCTCTCAAATTCTATGGTCAGAGGATTGGAGGTGAGTGGACAAAGAGGAAGGGACAGAGACAGAGAGATAAACAGAAAAAAGAAGAAACAGAGACACAGGCAGGGGGGAAGATTACCTCTGGTTTCTTCATAAGAATATTAATCATAATCTTTATGACATCATTTGCCATTAATTGATTCCATATAGGTGTCATTTCAAACTTTAGTCACAATAGGAGTTAAAGTTTTCGTGTAAGAACTTTGAAGGAGCAGTAACATTCAGTCCATAGCACATGTAAGTACCAGTTTTCATATTGAAATTGAAAAGATAAGCATTTCTAGGAAATTGGAAATTGGCATGCCAAATACTCCAGTGTAATTATATATTATAGATATAGTGTATTTACTACCTATGTGTTCATTTCTACATGGGCTCGGGGTATTGTCTAGATCTAACCTACAACCTGAGATTCATAGATTTTGAAAATATTGTTTTTGATAGATAAAAACATGGGTCTCGAGTGCAAGGAGAACACATATTGCTTGAAACAACTTGGACAAGCACATTATTGCCTGAAAGCAGCCAGTATGACAATATTATAATATGGGAATTTGAAATGCGACATACCAGGATTCATCCTGGATAGCTGTTTACCAGCACACACCTGAACATATTTGGTCAGTGATTTGAAGGGGTGTGTGTGTAATTATGTACGAATGGATAATAGTTTATGGTGGGTCTTTAAGCATAGACATCCTGGTGTATTTTGTATTTTGCAGTATATCATAAAACCAATATCATAGTGTTGATGGAGAGTGGAGAAAATAGTGATTCCTGATGGAGCTCTACACTCCCATCTGCAAAGTGGGATGAATTATCTACTCTCCAGATTAATTCTTTCTGTATGAAAAAATTCTTGTAGAGATATTGCACAGTGATTAAAAGAAAGACCATCCACATCTAACACAATTTAATACAGAGCTACCTCTGAGATTTAATAACATTGTGGCCTTGAGAAAGTTATTTAATTAGACCTAATTCTCCTGCTCTGATCTGTAAAGTGTAAGTCAGATAATGATGAAACATGCATAGCTCACTTCTGGCACCTAAGAAGTCAAACTTTAATATCTTTCATTTTACCACTACTACTACCACTACTACTACTACTACTGTTGTACTGTGGCTACCATCACTACTGTGAATACTACTGCTCTCACTACTAATGAGCTTCCCCGCTTTACCAAGTAGGAAGCAGGAGTTGGGAGACTTCAGAGTATAGAGGTTAAAGCTTTTCCTGTCTCACAGCAGCCAATATTGTTTTTATCACCAAGTAACTAAACTGATAGCTCCTGTTGTGGCACATTTCTTATGCCAACAAGATTGAAGTTGCAAAATCCAAACATATAAAAGCTTATTTCTGAGAAGAGAATTATCAGCAATTAAATAAGTTCTATTATGATCACCTGAGTGCAAATCACTCTCTCCAATTGATTTCTTCTGACAGCCTACTGTTATCTGGAGATTGAATGTGAATTTCTAGGAGACGGAGGTAGGGATGATGTGAAAATCTAGAGTAATCTGAAGATGGGAAAAATATTAAATTGGCTGAAGCTTATTTAGAAATGGGAGGTGGAAGGCTCCTACAGGCAAAAATCTATGAATTTCACCTTTGAAACAAGTTATAGATATATCTTTAGTAGGACATTTCAATGTTAAAAGGGAGAGCTGCATAGGTCAAAAAGCACAGATCTGGATGTACATCTTAAATATGCTCTTTTTAAAAATAATTTGACCTTAGACTAGATGTAGAATCCTCATGTGTTATATGGGAGAATAATGTGTCTTTCTCAAAGGGCTGTTGTAAGGATTAAATTATTCAAACTGTGAAAACCACAGATCATAGTTCTCATTCCCTTAATATCGTATGAGCTCAATAAGTTGAGTTTATTATTACCAGTGATATTATTCTCTCTTTTTCCTTTTCTGTTTTCTGTCCTTTTCCTTTTCTTCACCTCATCTTCTTCTTTCCATCATCCTCATCTTCATCATCCTCTTCAGTATCAGTCTTTTTACTCTCATTTTATGGAGCTACTATTAAGAATTAAGAACTCTTGTTATATAATATTCATTCTAATTCTTACTGTTATTTTAAAGATTAGTAAGTAGCAACACAGATTAGTAAATTAACTACCATAAGTTTATGCAATCAGTTAGCAGTAAAATTAAGTTTTACGTCTGTGTGTCCTAGCTCTAGAGCTGGTGGGCTTTCACACATGTATGCATTCATTTATTTGCTAATTGTTGCAAAACTAAAATTCCCAATCCCCTTAGTTTAGTATTGTTGCCTTTGAGAGTCTTGCCTTGATTTTGTCATCTGGTTACTGAACTGGGGAATTGAATATGATCATCATTAAAGTTCTATTAATCTGTATAAAATTATATGTGATAGCCTAAAAGAGATGCTGACGATTCAAAACCTGGGTTAATTCATGCACAAATATTTAGAGATCACTTGCCATATGCTGAGCCATAATCTTGATGAGGAAGATATAGTAATGAAAAGGCAGACAGGGCTCAAGTTACCATGGATTTCACATTCTTGTGGGAGGAAACAATGAAATAACAGGAGGTTTGAAAACTTTTCCCCACGTAAATGTCCAGGCAGTAAATATTTTATGCTTTGAGTGCCATATGTTCTCTGGAGCAACTACTCGACTCTACCATTATTCTGCAAAAGCAGACATAGATAATATTTAAATAACGCAGTGTTCCCATGAAAATTTATTTATTCAAACAGGTGGCCAGCCAACTTGTTTTTCAAACTACAGTAAGCTGACTCCTGAGTTAATGAAAAGAAAACCACAATAATATTTGTCACAAGTGCCGAGTAAATAGTTAATATAGTGCTGAGTAATAGTCAGACAATGTCTTGGTAGTGTCTTCTTTATGTTGTATAGGTTAATATGACCTTTTGGAGAAGAGGACAGTTTGGCTGAAATCTTAATGAAATGTGGGAGACAGACACGAAAATCAGAAGGACAAACACATAGAGAGAATGCAAAGAGTTCAGAGGAGAAAGTCCTGGATCTTCCTCAGGAAGGAGTGTGAAAATAGATAAGCCTGAAATGATAGATGCTGACATGTGTTAAAATAACGTATAAGTTGGGGTAATATGTTTCAATTGCATTATAAATACGATGAGAAGTCATATGACCACACTGGAAGTGAATGTGATATATTTATATCCAAAATTGTGGCGGGCAATTCTGGGAAGTTAGATGTAGTTGCCATAGTTTCTGTTCTCTCTTAATCTCCACCTAAGACAGAGAGACTAGATAGCAAAACCAAAACCACACACAAAAACATCCTGGGTTACATTTACAAGAAAACAAGGTGATAAGGATTTTCAGAAAGACAAAACAATAAGTAAATTTCCAGGATCCATAGAACTGTGTATTTTCAACATCTGTGGAGAGAAAACATAGGAAAGCAACTGAAAATCAAAAGCCATACTTTCCAATGGATATTTCTTAGAGACTAGCAGGTCAGTTTGAGAAAAGCAGATGAAAGGATCTGAACCAGAAGAGAGCAAAGTTCTGAGATCAGGACTAGGATCTGGTGCAGGTAATCCACTTTAAACCAGGGCTCCCTTCTAGAACACAGCAACATAGTTGAAAACAGGATTCAAGTTGTACAGAATAGAGACAATAGACCAATAGACACAAAGGAAAGACAATTTAAATGAAAGTTGAAGTGGAGAATAGAAGCAGAAAATCTTAGAAAGTAAGCCATTGAAGTTTAAAATTTAAAACATTTGAGAGAACTCACGTAAATTAGAAAAACTATTCTGAATTATATCTCATGTAAAAGTTCAGGAAAACTACATTCACATGAATATAAACCACAGAAAAGTATTCAGGTTAAGTCCCACAAGACATTATTAAAAGACAAAAGAGGATAAAGGACAGTAACATCCCTTTAGACTATGAAAATTTTTCAGAAAGATGTGTACACAGAACAAAGTAAAACTGTAAATGATCTCTGGAAACTACAAGATAAAAAAGATTTATAAATGATACAAGATCTGAAACACAAAGAATTATCAGAATTAGAAAAAGACAAAAACGAGTTGATAAAATGGAGAAAAATTAAAACAAAAGGAAATAAATTTAATATATGAAGTCATAGCCAGAAGAAACATAAAAATTAATGAGTACAATAGAGCATGATTTAAAATAAATAGAATGAAGGATGAAAAAGAAAGAAATTAACAAAAATAGCAATAATTTAATAGTAGTGATAGATACTGAAGATAAGCAGAGATCTATCATACATTTTATAGTAACTAAGGAAGAAAAAAGCTACAGGAACACATCAATTACTACTGTTGAATAGGAAATACATCCACATAAGGACTAGTATACGGCAGAAAACACATAGTTCTACTCACAGAATTAAAATATGTAAGGTTTGAAACAAAAGAGTGTAGTAGGCAAGAGTTATATGCTCAAATACTGAGATTACAAATACAAATACTGTGAAGAGAAATGAAAAGTGCAAAAGCAGCCTTTTTTTCTGCCTTTGAGTGGAGGTGTTATCCACACAGCTATTTTGGGAACGTTGTATAAGGCTACGGAAATAAAGTGCTCAGAAGTAAAGTGCTTGCCTAGCATATATAAGACACTGGGTTCTTTCCCCTGCATCTTCTCCCCAGAATTGTGCAGCTAATGTAAAATAAAGCAAATGAAAATACATGGGTTACTCTAATTATATTATTCAATCACATACATCCTCAAGAACCAGGACTGTTGCTGTGTAAAGGGTAATGGAGGTATAAAATTTCAAGCAGCTTTTGACAAGAAGAAAACAGTAAGATTTGGAGTTTGCAATTTGATCTGAAGTATTAGTGTAGTACTTTCCCTTCCATGATGTATCTGCATGTATCAATATCTATCTCTATATCTTTACCTCTAACTCTTTTTTTCTTCTAGTTCTTTCTCCTAGTCATTGCTCTACTATCAAGAACTACAGCATTAATGATAGGAACAAACAGCACATGGACTCTGGACTTGAAATCTTGAAATACCATTTTCGAAAAGGACAGGAAGATTTCTTGTTACCTGTTACCACCAGGTTTAGAAATGTGCCAGAAGATCCTAGAACATTCTCTAATTAGATATTGAAAGAGTGATTAATGACCACTAAAGACATGCCAAATGGGTCCAAGAGTCACTCATAAGACTTTCAGTGTGTGAAGATAAGACAATTGATTTTCAAAATGAATAGTTGGGGTTTGGGATTTAGCTCAAGTGGTAGAGTGCTTGTCTAGCAAGCACAAGGCCCTGACTTGGATCCCTAGCACCCTCCCCCCAAAATGAATAGTAATTTGAACTGTTGAAAAGAAAGAGCAAGAAGTAAATTTATAGAACTAGATATACGAATACATAACGGAAGGAAAATTACCCTGGGTCCATCTCTCAATTCGTAGATAGAAAGAATGTGCTGATTTGTGCCACAACCTTGTGATGAACCAAAGCTAGGAAACTGGAAACTCTATTGCAAGTCGAATGCCCTGGGCTACCCCACAGATTAATTATAAGAAAAAGGAAAAGAATGAAGTGAACTTTTTTTATACATTAAAATATATTCAATAAACATAAATTTAACTATGGGCAAGAATAAGAGAGTCCAACTGCAAAGTAATTGAAAGAAAAAAATTTACAAAGGCCTCACTGTGAAAGTTAGGATAGTGGTTGCTTTGGGCGGAAGGAGGAATTCGAATTAGATACAGCCCAACATATATAGAAGCTTCTCACGCAGACAACAAAGTTGTATTTTTGTCCTCGTTAGTGACTTCAAACGTGCTTGCCTTATAATGATTCATTAGCCAACCTGTATTTTTATTTTATGCCTCTTTTAGTTCTTGTTTTACAAAAAAAGTTAAATATTTTAGTTGCCATTCTTTAGGAGCTTAGTCTAAAAGGAAGCAAGGGCAAAAATGGAATCAGATTAGGGAGCATTGTACTCCTCTCTGCTCAGTGATGAAGAGAAGTTTAGCCGGGTTCCCCGTAGCTCTGTGCAGACAGAAATCATTTGGGCTGCATTCTTCTTGCTTACAGGGAAACACTCAAGCAGTTGAAAGGGTCATGGGGACATGTGTGTCATTAAGAGCACTCTGACCCAAACAACTTCTTACTTCATCGAAGCATCAAACTTAGCACTACTTTGGATTTTGTGCCTAACTTAGCTACTTTTCTTTTTTAAGTGAATAATCTGATTAAATAAATATTTAATAGCTACCAAAATTACTCCACGGGTACAGCTTCACTAGGTCATTCGAGAAGACACCATGGGCAACATACACTTAACAATTTTTCTAAATTGTTTTGTACCAGTACATGTGAATTCATATTGAGAAAAGCCACTTAACTTTTAGGAAAAATGATTTGACAAGGTGTTTCCCATAGGGAGTCCTCACATCCGTTATATAACACACGTTAAAGGCTCTTAGCTCCTAGAGAAGGGCTCCCTCATATTTGCCTGTAGACTGCCTTGGGCAAAGAGGTGCTGAGAGAGTGCTTAATAATTTGAACCCAAAATTACATTCAAGAAAATAAATACATTTGATCATTACAAAAATACAAAGGAAGTACATATGCAATCAAACACTCAGTTTCTTTCTAGAAGTGAAAATAGATTTTCACTTACTATACTATCCTATAGAAGCCAAAAATGATAGAATGTGTCAGTGATCGGAGTTGAGAACTGAGAGGACTATAAATAAGACCCGAACCATGTTCATAGCACAGAATTTGTAATAGCTAAGTCTTAGAAACAACCTAAATGCCCAACAACCAATGAATGGCTTTCTGTAAAGAAAATGTGTTTTTTCTACACAATGGAGTACTACACAGCCATAAAAAAGATAAACTAGAGTCATTTGTATATAAATGGATGTTCCTTGAGAACATACTTTTAAGTGAAATAAATCAGACCCTTGTGAGTACACATCGAATTGTTTCTCTGATATGAGAAACTCTAACTGTAAATAAGGACAAAGAGGTGTAATAGATATTATATAAAAGGAAGATAATATACAAAGGAGAGCAGTACTAGAAAGAGAGAAGGGGAAAAGCAGAAAGGCAGCAAAGGAAAGAAAAGGGAAAGGGAAAATATGGAAAATTATGAATAAACCTACTGTATATAGGGAGGGAGGGAACAGAGGGGAGGGGCAGGGAGAGGGGGAGAGCCAAGATGCATCATGTACAGGTACAAAATAAATGTGATGAATGTGACCATTATATGTAAAATGTACCAATACGTGTTCTTGGTTTAAAATTAAAAAAAAAAAAAATAGAAATAAAAATAAGACCCGAATTTGGGAAGGACTGAGTTTGACGCATGACTGTAGTACTTAGCTAGCTTCGTAGAGTTGGGCAGATGGCAACTGCTCAGTCTTAGTTTTCGTGTTTCAAAATGTGTGTGAATTAGAGAGATGGCTGTCAGCGCTGACTGTGGAGGTTTTAGTATAAGGCCCTGCGTTCCTGTGCCACGTACGAGTTGCACAGCAAATGCGCGGTTCTTTCTTTCGCAGTGATAATTGTGTTTGCAAATGAACCTCTTTTATCACATCTGAGGCTATCTGCCTTTTAAATGTTGGCTGGACTCCAGTGTGTCACATCCTGCAGAGTGCATGTGACCCTGAGGTGGGTCCCTTTTTGACACCGGGGATGAGTTTCCAGGGCATCCTGTGTGACTGTTTTGTTGTTGCCAAAGTGACAAAGTGACCTTACTGACTTTCATAATAATCACTTTCCTCTGTGTAGTCACCTTCTGTCTGGCGCTGCCGCTGCAAAAGTAGCTGATTTTCAGTCTCATCAGAGCCCTAATTAAAAGTGCACCAAATTAAACTTGAATACATGGAAAACAATTAGCTGTCTCTTTTGTCTCTCCATTCAAATCCATAATGCACAGCAGCCAGGTGTCATGTTCAACAAATCTCCATCACTTGATGGCTACAGAAAAGAAAAGCACTGGAAAAGTTCCAGAATCTTCCCTTGGAGGCCTGTCTTTGCAGCGATTCAACCATTGGGATGCTTCCATTTGAAACTCTCTTTCTCAATATCTCCTTCTTCTCCCATCTTCTTTTTCTTTTTTCAAGAACTAAACCATGACACATGTCTCTTCATTATTACTTTATTTTTCTGGATATTTGCAGAGTGTTCTCTGCAAAACGCTGGACATGTTGTCCGGCATGTTTTCGGAGGACTTAAGGCTCAAACACTCCCTACTGCTGTCCTGCTATGACAGACGTGTCCTGGAAGGAGGCGTCGCTGTCACACTGAAGGTGACCCTGGCAGCCATGACTGCATTTGTCTCTATGTTTGCCAATTATTCTATCTAGAATTTAATTTTGCAATTTGCTAATCCTTAACTTTATACTAACCCCGGAAACTAAGTCTTGCCTTGTGCCTTCATATGTACAGGCAGGTTAATGGACAGCTCCATTTCCTAGTTCCTTTGTAGTTAGGACCCACTTGCCTCTTCCCCTTAGATCTGAAGAGTGATTGCATGCCCTTAACTCCTGAAGAAAATAGTTAAAATTCCAAAACTAGATCAACTAATTTAAACACACCTATCATCTTTTTGACAATGAGATGTTAGGGCCATATTTAAGACACAATGAGCCTCTAATTTGAAGCTCAAACCCAAGTTGTGCTATTTATGATCTATGTAAAATTTGGCAGATCATAACATGTCTCCGTCTCCATCTCAGTTTTCCTCAACTCATTTTCACTTAAAATTGTGACAAAATTCTACGCAACTACTTTTTGAGAATTCAAGATGATTTAAATGATAGCTTAGCATGGTTCCTGGAATATATGGAAGATGATACGGTTCGCTCTCAGGGGGAAATTCTGGCTAGAATCAAAAAGTCTTGCTGAGCTGTTTTGCAGATAAGATTGTAGGGAGAACACGCTACAGAATGAGATGGAGGAAAATTTTTATAGTGACACTATGAATATAAAATCTAAGTTAATGTTATATAAGTTGGCACATGTAAGTGTGTAAGTTTTGGGGAATTTCATGAACGTATTGGAACAAACGAAAATACTCTCAGCAATATTCAATTCAAGAACACACAGCATAAATGTCACCCTTCCGTTTCTTGTCGCCAAGGCAGATTCTAACATTTGCTCCGAGTGCCTCTTTCCACTCAGTTAAAGTACAATGTTAGAGTTATTTCGGTTCTGTGTTATGGAAATGATTTTACAGCCTGTATTCCACAGCTATTAGTATCAACAACTCCGTTTACCAGTTTTCAAGTTTTCCTGGTTAATCGTCTTGTGTGTCACTCAGCCACATACACACTCTCTGGCTTCAGCGAATGACACTCGCAATGAAGAGACAATTCTTGCCAAGTCCATGCAACTGTGGCAGGAAAACTTTTGTGATTTGCAGCACACATTCAAATACAGAATTTCTGTTGACCCGCTTGAAGACGCACCAGGAGTGAATACAATACTAAACAATTCCAGGGCAATTACAGCGAAATCACTCCCCCAGTATAGCCGTGCCTCACAGTCGATGAAGACATTCAGTTATTAATGCCATTTGCTTGCTCAGTCACACTTTGGCACTTCTTTACTGTTTGAGAAGAACCACTTACTGCTCTGTAGAATTTTTTTTAAACCTCGTGAGACTAGGTACTCATATGTTAAGATAAACTCCCAGTTGTTCTTTTTCCTTTCAATGTTTTGCTGCACTTCTTACCACTTACTGTTGCAAGAGGTCAGTATTGTGCAAGTCTCTCAGCTCAGTGCTCCATGAAACCAGCTTCACATCCACGCTGTGTGTTTGTAGTTGTAGCCAAAGGGAATTAGGCATCAGCATCTAGTGGCTCCTCTGAGATGAGCTTTCGGTACACCAGTCGCTGCTGGCTACTATTGTTATAGAAAAAACAAAGCTCTGTCATAAATCATGATGGAAGGTTGACTGGTTCACACTCTTTCAGAGAGGCCCGTGCTTCAGGGAGGGACACTGGGATCTAAAAGAGAAGAAAAACTCTTCAAAGAAATCATTCTTTAAAAAAATACTGTAGACATATATAACTGAGGGAAATATTTTCCTCTCCTTCATATTTCTATCAGAAAGGAATAAGGAAACTCCTAGAGCAGAACGGGTACATCATTAGACCTTATCAGATGCATCAAGGAGAGTATTCTTGAATGGCTTCCAGTGGGAAAGGAAATAAAACAAAACAAAAGAAACAAACGAACAAACAAAAACTCATTGGAAGCTACAACATGGTGGGTGACAATTCTAGCTTTTGCTTTCTAATTGTTTTTCTGCCAACTCCTTTTCAAGCTCTAATCTCCTCACCTGTTTTCTATGAAGAGCTCTTTCTTATTCAACAAACATGGCTTGGTTTGTGTGTTCAATTCAGCTTTTATCTCGCACCTTCTGCCTCGGACACAACATCTTACATTCTTGGATCTGCTTCACCGGTCAGTTGCACTCTTGGATCTGAGACACTGGTCATTCATTATTTAGGAAGATGATGTCAGGATGGCAGGCGGGCACCAGTTAGCATCTCCTGGAGGGCAGTTTGGGGTGAATACTGTCAGCAATTGTGCAATAAATTTCCACTTCTGGTGGGGGTATATTCATCTTGCTTTAGCTTTGTATATCTCAAAAGGCAAAAAAAAAAAAAAAAAAAAAAGGAAACTTATTTATACCACCTATTTTCCCCAGGCTCCCACTTTCAGTGGAACATGCTTCACATTTCTGGACTCTGGATGCACCTTAAAAATATTGTGTAAGCTACATCTTCTCATTTAGTGACCTGTTGCTTTACACTTTACTTAGCATTATGAGTCTCTCTCTCTCTCTCTTTCTCTCTCTCTCTCCCTCTCTCCATATATTACATGCACATGTATGTATACATATGCCATTCCTATCCCTTTTATACCCTTTGCTTATCTCCCTTTTGCTTGTTATTTTATGTTTAATTATATTTTATCAGCTATAATCACATAAGTTTTTTTACAAGATTGTCACTATAATGCAGGCGTGTGGCACAGGTCTCCTGTAATCCCAGCATTAAGGGAGGTTGAGGCAGAAGGATTACAAATTCCAGCCCTGCCAGGGAACTTAGGAAGATCTTGTCCAAAAATTAAAAAAAAAAAGTTTTCCACCTTAATCACAAATTCTCTACAATACATTCGACAGTAGAATGTTCAAAGCGCTTGACTCAGAATATGTAGATTTCATTTTTCACTAGGTCCTGCCATGAAGTACCTGTCTGGATGGTTGTGTCTTCTTAAGTGAACTCTGAATTTGATTATCTACCTAAGTATTCTCAGCATACTCTTCACAGAATTCTTTACCTGTCATAATTTTCATTATGTTCTCAGTGTTGATACTTTCCACTGTCCTTTTAACTACTGGTACCAGAACCTAACATTATGTCTCTTATCCTTTTCCCCCTTAAAGATAATTCAAAAAAGACAAAAATAACCTGTTTATCAGCCTATTAAGACATTTTCTTCATGTCATTATGACCATGACATTATAAAGAAATAAGATTCTGGACAACTTGAACAATGATCCAAAAGTACAAATTGCCTAAGCCTTAAGTATATAATAAAGTACTTCTCCCAGCCACAACTTCTATTTCCTGCCCTCTTATGTTACCACCACTCCGGAAACACTCTATAGACAAAGAATTCCAGACAGAAGGTTACCAAAATATATTAATAAAGGAGGCTTGGAGGTATAGTTTTGATACCTTTTTGTCTGAGGCCTCATTTTGGTGGAGAACCTTTCTCTTTTAATTCTAATGGCTGTCTAGATTTGGGAGATGTTTAACCTATCACTACCTAAGATACTTTCACGTCTTTCACTATGTTGAACATTCACCTATCGGCCAACTATTGTAGTTGCTTAAACCCTAGATTCAAACAAACAAAAAAAGGTAAAGGATGAGTATGATTTTACTGAGATCACTCTAACAAAAAAGGGAAAAAAATTAAAATGAGTTGTGGGAAAACTCTATGCTAGATATAAGACTAGAAGAAACGTATGTATGATTTTACTCAACTCTCGTGTGCTTGAGAAATACAGTCACAGTTATTTGATGAAGCTGTCCTTAATAAAGTCAGTTTCTATCATCTGAGTCTTCCACAAACTTCTGAGCTGCGGAACTTACTGCGAGCCCCCAACCTCTGCTTCCTTGCACTCTACATGCTGCCCAAATCTGGATTCTACTTCTCTCTCAGCACATGGCCATTCTGTTTCCCTGCTAGTTTCATTCTTCCATCTAAACATATAGTAATATTCATTTTCACACATTACCCTGATCTCGTGTATGGAAGCCCTATAGCCTTTGGCTCTAGCCCTTTTCTAGCTTGGTTCTTCAAGGCACTAACCCAGCTGGGTAACTTCTGTTCATAGTTGCACTCAGATGGATACCGTGAGAAGCAGAAGCCAATAAAAGATCAGATATACGAAGATGTGTCAGTGTTGGGAATAGGAGAAAACAGAGTCTGCACACTGTGATGTTGGTCTGATGCCTGTGGAAGAAGAGAGGGAAGGAGGGAGAGTAGAGTAGATTAGGAGGAATTTCAGACTGTAGTTTATTTCCAGAAAAGACTCAACAAGAGCAATGATGGGTCCTTGAGGAAAAGGATCCCTTTCTATGAGTTCCTTCTCTCACTAAATTGGCTGCTTTAATACCCCTGTAGTGCTCTGCCTTTGGCTGGGTTAGCCCATGGGAAGCATGCTCCTGGTGGATCTATAGAGGTAGTGACTGGGGACATTGTTCTGTTACGTCTCTCGTGGCAGAGGAACAGAAATTTGTATTCTTGAGGTGCACACCAGGTCAATGAATGATGGTAGGATTGTACAAATCATTGTGAAAGATATTTTTAACCGAAGATCTTTTCTCATGACTTCCTAAGTGACATTCAAACCTACACTGACTTCTTTTCCTTCTTTAACTATTAATTCAAATGACAATTCTTTAAGTGATCCTCTCTGACCATGGCATTCAATGTTGCACATCCTCCTGAGTAAGTCAAGATCTATTACTCGGCTTTATGTTCTTCCTGCATTAGCCTGAATTACCATCTGACATTTTCTTATGTACTTAAGTACTTTTCTTCCCCACTTTTTAGAGCAGTATTCTAGTCTCCACTGTCAATTCTGACACGATAGTCAATAGCAATGTATTCAAGAAGCAGAGCGTGCTAAAACTCTGTTGAGACGAAAGCTTTTTTTTCTGTTCTGCTTTGTTCACTCACATTCATTCTGACCTTTTGTATCACCCAAGACACCACACTGACTTCCTGGATTATACATTATTTACACAATGCACAGGAGCCAATGTCATTGCAGTTTCTTCTCTCACCGGTCTGTGAGCTCCTGGAAGGTAAAGCTCGTGTGTCACACCCCTGATGGGAGTACACCAGGTACTCAGTAGATAAGCATCAGTGAACAGCAGCAGGAATGGTGGAAAGCTTCCTACACGAGCCCTATCTCCTGCTTGTACCGTGCTTTATGGGCGACAGTGGGATGTCTGGTGCATTGGAGAGTCCGTGCCAATATGAAGGGAAGGCAGGAGGGAAAGTTGGGAGATGCTCCTGAATTCCAGCAGCCATAAGTAGCACTGGGAGAGAGTCTGCAACGAGTCTTTTCTCTTTGCAGGAGGCGGATCCATTTGGTGATCAAATAGGAACAATACTGTCAGGTTTGGTGAGGAGACCCGGTGTTCACTTTGTACTGGAGACAGGCCCTGAGGCCACTGCCTGATCCTGGAGCCAGAGACACGGCCTGGTTTTCCCTTTCCTGTGAAAGCAAGTCCTTTGTTCAGTGATCAAAGACCTCTTCTGCTCCAAGGCCCACACTTCAGTGCCACCCCCGTCACTAAACCCTGGAGAGTGACCCCTCCTCCTTCTTTAGGCTGATGTTATTTCCTAGCACAGAAAGAGCAGTTGAGTTTTGTGCTTGAGAATTAGTCTTGTCACAAATATGTTTTCACTGTCAGTTTTCAATCTCTGATTTAACAACTGTTGAGTTGAAGTTGTTTAGTGTGGAGATGTACTGGGGCTCTGCATTGGCAAGGGAACAAGCAGACTGGTAAGAGGATGGAATCAGGTGTTTGAGAAATCTGGTTAGAATTCTAGCTCCAACATTTCCTAATTATGCTACCTTAGGCAAGCTGCTTAACTTCTCTCTGCATCAATTTTCATATCCCGGAGTTTGAATTGTGATTCTCATCATGTAAGATCTTCTTGGTGGACAAGGGTGATATTATGTGATTTTACAGTTTCCCACCCGTACTTTGCTCGACACACAGTCCTCCCCTGTACTGTCTCTAGAGTAGGTTTACCCATTTACAAGTTTTGAATAACGATTTCTCTTCCAAAATTCACCTTTAATATCAATCCCCTGTGAAACAGTATTAAGAGATGTAGCCTTTAGGAGGTCACTAAATGCGAGGGTCTCATTCTCACGAATGGAATTACAGGCCATTAGCTGGAGTTTGAAGGGAACACTCTCTTGCCCTTCCATCCTTTCTACTCTGAAAAGTCATACTGGTTATTCATTCCAAAAGACACAATGGCAGGGTGCTATCTTGGAAGCAGTAACTGGTCTCTTACTAGACATCACACTTGCTGGCACCTCGACTGGGACTCACAGCTCCAATACTCTGAGAAATAAATTTCTGTTTTTCATAAATCAAGCAGTCACAAGTATTTTGTTACAGTAATACAAATGGACTAAGACATCTAATAAAAGGAGTAGTGCACAACTGGTGTCAGAAGATGCCTGTTCCTTTTGATAACTGCTCCAGAGGATTTTATCTTTGGAAAATACTGAAGTATCTCCAGACCGTCTGAACTATTGCTTACAGAGGCAGTTATGAAGCAAAGAAAGACTTTCAATATATTTATCAAAGATCCTGCAAGCTTCTGCTTCAAGGTAGATGAATCATTAGGCAGCATTGAGCAGGAAATTTAATCTGCATGCAAAGCATTTTACTACACAAACAAGTTAAATAAAAAATCAAATGCAGGCCAAATGACTTTACCCCACTGCTGCTAGTACTGACAGAAGAGGAGACATTCCTTGTCAATCTTTTCTAATCCTTTCCCAACTCCACCTTAGAGAAGGAGCAGAAATCATGTGAGAATGAGAGGCTGGGTGTCCCGAAATGCAACAGAAACAATGCAGCTGACGATCATTATCTTGGAGAATTAAAGACTTGTAGTATTACTGCTCTTTTCGTGATACACACGGACTTTTATCCAGAGAAATGTTAGGGCCAATGGATTTATGTAACACAGTAATTATTGCCTCCAAAACTGGGGTTGAATTTCGTGTTTCTCTAATCCCTCTCTCTCTCTCTCTCTTTCTCCACGCCCTGCATGCATCTGAACATCAGATTATCTCTAAAAAGACTATCCTGGCGTTTTTGGTACTACTTCCCTTCTAAGCCCCACCTCTTTAACTATTTTTTCATTAATTCTTGCACAGACTCCTACAAGTTTATTTAGTGATATATTCTTTTTCTACCTCTTCTCTTTTCTTTATATACTAAAGCTGAGTGAGTTTAAAACATCGCATGGTGGAGCAAATGCATCATTTTGTGGCAGAGAAACTCTACTTTGCATCTCTAATAAACTCTACTGACTTTGGGCAGTTATTCAATCTTACAGAGACACAGTACACTCATATGTAAAGAAGGGACAATTATAGTCTCTTAAATAAAATACTCAAGGTGAATAAAACGTTCGTCTTTGGAAAGTATTTAGTGAACACTCACTATATGAAAGTTACTATTGGGATACCATGAGAATTCACTGGAACATGGTTTCTTTTTTCTGATTGCCTCATTGTTGTCCTCAGACTCTAGTTTCTTTGCGAACAGGAGACATTTATACTTCATCTGGATATCAACACGAGCATGGTGGTGCAGTGCACAGGTACATCAGGGCTTCAGCTCCATCTATTATGTGTAAAACAAAATTCCAATTTTATTATTTGTCTCATAGCTAAACAGAAAGGGTGGAACAATTGTTTCCAGACAGGGCCACAATGTAAACAAAAATGTAGAAACTCCGATCAGTGAGTACGCATGGTGACTGTTCATTGTGTGAAAAAAAAAACAAAAGCATCTAACCCCAAAAGTAACTTATATAGGGAGGCCATGAGGCATACTTCAGGGAGAGATTGGAAAGAAGGTTCTGGACATCCTAGAATGTCAGGCTACAAATGCAAGGGCCCCAGGGACCTAGTGAGAGTTCGTAGGCAGAGTGGCAGAGCTGGGCAAAAGAGTGTGCACCCATCTAGGTCGAGAGAGACAGGGTGCAGAGGCTCAAACACTCAGAACAAATCACCCAATTCAATTTTCTGAATTGTTTGTCTTCTGTAGGGCATGATGAATGCTGGCTTTAGACTCCTTCCTTCGGTTCTGCCAGGAGGTCAGTAGCTTAATCTTTTTCCAATCTCAGCTATTGTCTAATAATCTGTTCCAGGCTCAGAAACTTCATTAACTCCTCAATGACGTCTACAGGCTTTGACTATGGATTTCATCTGCTAAGCTCCTTTTATTTCAGCTCGTATACAAATTACCCTTTGCCTGAGAAAAAAGACCAAAAAAAGCAGAAAGGTGTAGACAGAGGGAAAAATCACGCAAAGCTCTCCTGTATTTCTTCAACGACTTTTCTCTCCTCAATGAATATGTGTCTAGAAGAGAAGCTGAATTCCAAAACCAGTGGCTTGATATTGGAGTAACCCTCAATATTCTCACTGGTAGGTTCAGAGGGGTCTCTGTCACGCCTGGCATGATACATGATTGTCTTATCAGACTTAGGAAACTACATCATCCTTGGTAAGAAATGGAGCTATTCTAGGTGCCGGAAATGTGATAAGTGTGCACCGGCCTCTGAAAAGTCTGAGACTTGGGGAGCTGAGCTGGCAGGACAGGAGAGAGGAGAAGAGAGCCCCTAACTATCTCCTGCTTAAAATCACTGTGGTTGCTGTGAACAGTCTGAAGAACGATCGTGGGATTCCGGGTGCCAGCAGAACACATACTTCCGGACAGAGGTCGTTTTGCACCATCTTTGCCCTGGAAAGCTGCTTCTAACTTGCAGAGTCGGTTACAATTGTTTTCAGGACACGCCAGACTGTCCTCTCTTTTTAGATCCCTTTCCAAAATCCAGCACATCATTTTATTGCATATACACTTTTCTTCATTTAGAAGCACTTTGAGAACAAAAGTAGTTATACGAAGCCAACCCCAGTGCTTCAAGACCAAAAGTTCCATAAGTAACAGCTGCAAATGACAGAACGGACTAATTAGCAGTCAGGGAAAGTGGAAAAATAACAAAGGGCAGAGCCAGTGCTGTGCAAGTAGAATAACACACATATTGGTGACTATTACAGGAACTATGTGTCCAGTAGCTGGGGGTCTAGAGGCAATTTCCTCTGTCATTTCAACTGGCATATTTAGGTGTTGCAGTTTCCACGACTTACAAGTTTGGTTACAATTTAGAGTATTTTGGGGGATGAGGGAGTGATTTAGATTGAAGCAGGTGTCCTGGGTGCTTGCTTGTGTGTTGCTTGCCTGTTGGTTAGTTTAGAGAATCTGTATTGCACCTCTACTTCCTCTTTCTCTAGGAAAAGAAAGAGAAAATTGACCACATTTCTAATATAAAAGAGAAGACAGGGTTCATGTGGCACTAAAGAAGAACCGTATGAGGTCCTTTGTCATTCTGACTCATGCTTCCGTGAAGACGCTTAGGACAGGACGATGAGGCACGAGCAGATTTCACCATCGCTAAGGTGCTCTCCACAAATTTCTCCTAATCAATTTCTGAATCAATGTTTTCTCTCAAAATGAAATGGCAGCCTATGAAGGTCTTCATAGAGGTGGTTCTTAATAAAATTTTTTTGTGCTTTTTCATGCGCAGAGAAATTTTAGATATAATGTTTTGTGCCAAAACTGATGGTAACTCTTGCATTATGTTGTGATCAAATAAACTGTCATGTTTGACATATAGCATTTATTACTAAATTTCTATAATCATGTTTTATAATTTGCATAGAACTAATTCAGACATCATCCAGTAAAGTTATAGAATTGGTGGAATTCTATCCTGGGAGATGTTTTTTGTTTGTTTGTATTTGTTTTTTTTTGAAACAGAATCACTCTATGCTGACAACCTGGTCTTGAACTCCTGGGCTCAAGCAATCCTCTTGTCTCAGCCTATTGAATAGCTAAGACTATAGGCACACACAACCACATGCAGCTGCTGAGTGGCTCTAATTTGGTTTTCCTTGAAGAACATGGAGTAGATTTCCCATCATCTTTCCCTCCATTTTCCTCTACAAAGTAGATGGGCTGGCATGTTTATTTGGTAAATAGAAACTCTGAGGATGAGAAATAGCAATATATTATGAGTTACCTTTGATAAAACCAGACCTCATTGTTCATGTGGACATTCTTTGGGGGAATGGCTATAGGCTACCCTCCCAAAAAGTGATTTAAGGAAAATAATTATTCTATTTTTGTCATGCTTCTCCTTTCTCCCGAAAGAAGTGTCCTTATCACAATCCTCACTCCTACTTGTCTCTGAAGCCAAACTAAGCTCAATTAGATTTTCTGGAAAAGTGCACGGTCTTAGATTTTGTTTTGGATTTCAGCTGCTATCAATTTTAGCTGCTCTTTTCTCCAGGGAGGTAGCATATAGCATAATGGTGAAATCTCCATTTCCATAGGCAGACTCCTCATCTCTTCCACGTGCAGCTAGACATGCTATCTAACTATTCAGTTCCAGTTTGCTTATACACTTTATGTTACCCTTTAAATATTATATATACATATATATTCATTTTCTGTTAGGGAATACTGAGTATCAGGAAAGATAATAGTAACTAGACCAGCAGTCAAATGTCCGATTCTTACAAGAACCTGAATTCTATCGATTGGATCCACATTTTCTTTTCACCTCCCGAAATCAGTGTGGTAGCTGGCATCATTTTTCTTCCTCACAGGTGGCTCTCAAGATGTAGTCAGACCACCTACCTCTGGATATCCTTAGAAGTTTGCTTGCAATCGCATCTCTTGGCCTCAGGAGTTCGCAATATAACAAGCTCCCAGTTTGTCCTGACGTGCATTAAAATTTAAGAGTCCTGCTCCGTTCCAAGACTGGAGCCTGTTAGGCTCCTACAAGATATCTCATTGCTTCCTCGTGTTTTGTGATATTGCTTCAGTTCTTGCCTGGCTCTCTGAAAATCCCCTGCCTTGGTGTTGCTTTTGTGTTTAATACGATTAGGAGGCATCTCCCTTACTCAAAGCTAGAACATCCAAAGCAGTCTGTTCTGGTTCTCATCTATGATTTACTGTCATTTATTTAAAATATTATGTGCTACCTCCTGAGCTAGACTTCCTTATATCCCTGCTCTTAGGCTGTACCGTTTCAGCCTGGATGCGTGGACTCCTTCTTCTTACCTGTTCATGTATTCTGTCATGGTCTCTGTTTTCCTAAATAATATCACGCATAATTTTTGGAGTATCGTCTTTGTTCCATTAGCGCTACATCCTTTGAGTTTTGACATAACCTGAGTAGCATAAATGGATCAACATGGGCCAACTCCCTGTCCACAGCCGATGGTCTGAGGCCCACTGCTGATCTGGCCTGACCAAGGAAAACAAAGACTCATTTGAGATGAGGAACACGCTGACTTCAAACACTTAATTTTTGTTCAAATTATTAGAAGAAACACTTTTTTTTAGGTCAGGGGTTTACCCTCTTACCTATACATTAAAAATCAATTGTTCATCATAAATATTTTTTTCAAAGATAGTTGAGTTAGTTACATGTTTCCCTTTCATTGTGTGCTAATGTGTCTGAAATTTGGCAAAGGACATTTGTTCTGCTTATAGTCTATCATTTTTCTCCCTTCCTGCTAATATTTATCTTTTGGTTAGGTGATACATTAATTTGGAACCAAAGGTGAAATTACACAGAAAGCTATCCATAAGGAAGTATTATTACTACACCCGCATAATGTTCATTCATACAACTCCCACTATGCCCCGTTGGTGACGAATTTCATTAGCTCTGAGTTTTCTTTCTTTGAGTCTTTGTGCACATTGGAACAGATACTTGTATATATCCTCTTTCCCTTTCTTCCTATCAGAAAATGCAATTCCCATAGATATCTTTGATTGTATTGTGCTTTCTTCAATGAACAATATATTCTGAAAATCTCTTTAGTGCACAGACATATTTGTCATTCTTTTCAACTGCGTATCATAGCAATTTACTGTGTATATTAACACAGTTTATTGAGCCCGTGAATATGTGGCTTTTTAAAATTGTTATGTCCAGGGGGCTGGGGATTTAGCTCAGGGGTTAGAGTGCTTGCCTCGCAAGCTTAAGGCCCTGAGTTCGATCCCTGGCACAAAACCAAAACAAAACAAAACAAAAACAACAAAAAAACCCACAGAAAACAAAACAAAACAAAACAAAAACCCTCAAATTGTTATTTCCAGTACTTTAAAATTAAAAACAATGCTTTAATGAATTAACTTCCATGGATGTATTTTGATACTTCCTCAAAGTAAAAGGCAGTATAAATTTCTATGTATAAGGTTGCTTGGTCAAAAGATAAATGCATTTTTATTAGATATCGCCAAATTAGCAACCACCATGACTGGATCAATGTGAATTTCTATCAACAATACAGAAGAGAATCCGTTTTCCATGGCCTTGACAATGGAATGTCTGACTTCACATTAATTTAATCTTTAAAGAGTGGTTTCAGTCTGTACACCCTAATTATAAGTAGGAATATCTTTGTATAGGCTTTTCATATTTTTTCAATGTCAGTAGTTCTAAACCATAAATGCATAACAGGATTGTATGGTGTGTGTGCGTGTATGTGTGTATATCTGTCTGTCTGTATTTGTACACGAATACGTGTATCCTCTAAACTGCTAGCTTTTTTTTTTTATGTTTACTATTTCCTGGCAATTTCTTTTCAACCCAAAAATAAAGTTACAGACTGACAGACATAAAGACACTTACGTGATTAAATAACAAAATACGGAAGCCTGGTTCTTCCTGGAGGGATGAAAGACGTCCTGAAGAATTCTAACACACAGCCAATGGCATAAACTGCTGCTTTGTGTGGTACAGAATGAGGGTAAGAGCTTCCGGTTGCAGCCTTCGTAACTGTTACTATAGGAGGAACAACTGGAACAAGAATCCAGCAGTAAAGAAAAATAAAATTCTGATCCACTGGATTTAGCCTACACACAAAGCCAGGTCCATCTCTGGATTCCTCCTTTCTGAGAGTCAAGGAATTTCACAGCTTAGCTTCTATGTGTGATCAATGGTTCCATTCCTTTGTTTAAGCAATTTTCTCTCCCACCCTTTTTCTCCTTTGAGTTGCGTGAAAGTCTTTCTAGGTTGTCTACATGCTCGTGCGTATGGAGATTTTTTCACAAAGCTCTCTGGCTCTGTCTCTACGTCTTCCTCTAAACCGTAGCCCCTTGGAGAATAAAACTGTTTCTTATTCATTTTCTATAAAGTACTAAAGAAGAACTTAACCTGCCTTAATATGAATTTATGAATAAATTGATCTTTTGCCAAAGATGGTACTGCACACGTATAATCCTAGCACCCTGGGAGGATGAGGCAGGAAAATCTCAAATTAAGCCTAGCCTAGACCCTAACTCAAAATAAATAAAATAAAATAATAAAATAAAATAAAATAAAAGCTTGGGGATATAGCTCAGTACAAATATCCTGGGTTCAATAGCCAATACTGAAAAAAACAAAAAATTTAAGAATGAATTATAATGCTTTCTTAGGAGAATTACTGTTTTAGAGGAGAAAATATCTCCTCAGTGGTTAAGTCTAAATGTCTCATGCTTAAGAACATGACCTAAATAACAGTAGAGGATAGTATGGGCATCATCAAAAGTACAGAGGTGCCATGGAAACATGTTAGTGGGTGTGGTCTGGGTAAATTTTAGCCCATGATGTATTTCTTGTGGTAGTCTAGGTAAAAAACTTCAGGAAGTAGTGCCAAATATTTAGGCTTTAGCCATATATTGTGCTGTGATGTATTTATTGCTAACCTAACCCTGAGCCAAACCCTTCTGGAAACTGTCTTCAATACGTGACAACCTTGTGCTGATGGTGCATTGGAAAAATAGAATGTCAAGTCACTCATAGCTTATATAAATCAGGACAGAGTTATTACCACCAAATCAAGAAGCGGAGTCTCAGGTACAGTTGATGAGGCCAGGTGATGTGTGGTTTGATTTGGGAGAAGAGGATGTTCTGCTGCACAAAGCCTGTGGGTGACTTAGAGACCTCCTGACAATGGAGAAAGTAGATCTAGGAACTTACTTTTAAAATCAACTTTATTGAGTTATAATTTGCATGCAACATAATGCATCAACTTTAAGTGTATGGTTTGATGACTTTTAATGAATTGATACAACTATGCAACTCATCACCATAATCAAGAAAATATATATATTTTTTTCACTTCAGAAGATTCTCTTATGTCCTTCCTTGTCAATCACAACATCCTCTAATCTCCCGTGGAACAAGCAACCACTGGTTTGCTTTGTGTCACTATAGATTAGATGTCTTTTTCATTTGAATT
>PVJO010023408.1:0-26052 GCA_004026905.1 Hystrix cristata | reverse complement strand
ACAATCCCTTCCAGGGGCATGTCCCCAGTTGACCTAAGAATAATTTAAGAGGCCACCACCTATTAAAGAATTGATGACACCTTCCCACACTGTTACCCTGGGGACCAAACTTCTAACACATGAATGCTCTGGGGGACAAACAATATCTAAATCACAACACATGGTTGACAGCAGGTAAGTGAAACTGTTGGAAGCAAAATCTCAAATAAGGAAAACTACAGTAAAGTTTCATTTTGAGAATTTTAATATTGGAATGATAGAAAAGTCAGCCAAAGTTTTCAAAAATACTCTTGAATCACCCCAAATAGGAAAACTTTCGTTAATGTTTTACATTTGAAAGAGGTCTTCCATGAAACTGAAGACATGTTTATTTTAGTACTGTAAAAATGACTGCACATCTCCTGGAAAAAAAATAATCTTTGAGTCAGGTATAAACACACTGAGAGGAGGGAGAGAAAATGTGTATTTTAACTTAGTTATAGGGTCATGGAATGTGATTTTGATGACATAACAAACTTTGCAGCTAGAATTGGAAACTTTCACTTTATTAGTGTGATTTCATTCTTGCAATAAAAAGAAACTATCTTTTGGTAAATTATATAAGCTAACTATAAAGCATTTAAAGAAAGGTAGAAGCTTATTATCAGGAATTTGTTTTAATAATCACTTCTATCTTAGCCTATTCAAACATAGTTTTCCTCTGCTGATTTACTTTAAGAACCCGCTCAAAGGGGTAGAATTAGGGGCAAGGCAGGGAGTGGGGTGTACATGGCCAGGAAGGAACCGACTGAGGAAGAATTCTGACCATATGAAATCTCGAACACGTTTGAAAATAAAAAGTGTATCTTCTGGCCATGTGGCAGTAAATAAATAAAAGCTGTTACAGTGAGGAGTATGTGTTCTAATCTCTTTTTAGTGGCTAAAACATGATTCTGTTTTCCCAGCTGATAGTGTATGTTTCAGTTGTGAGTCAGCTATGTAAAGAGAATGGGAAATAAAGCAAGCCGGGAAAGCAACATCATTCACTTCCTTCTACTTGGTAGTTTAGTTTTGCAGAAGATATATTCATTCAGAACAATATGGTCTCATATATATATGTGTATATGTATATATGACTTATTGATATATACATATATCCAATTACATAGTTATACACACATATTTATGTCTGGGTATACAGATGGGCAACAGAACTAAATTGACAGGGTTTCTAAAATGCCTGTCTAACAAGATGAGAAATGCAGAGAGCAAAGAAAATGAATAAGCCTTCCTAAATGAGTGCTGCTTTCAACCACCACTAAATGTGCTTTTTTTCCCACAGGTCATGATTCTATTTCATTTTCTTGGAGGTTCATGGCAATTGCTATTCCCATGAATGAGAAGTTTCTAAAGATGAGTAAACATAGTTTCCATAGGAAGTAGTCTCAGTGGTGAAACCAAATGAAGAAACCTGGACCCCCCTCCAGCTCCCACCCTCATTCAGACCCCACGAAGTGTCTGGGGAGGAAACGGGGTTGATCTAATACCTTTTGGTATGGCTCTGTCTACACAGACACTCAAGCCTGACACTCAGCCAGTCATAGCAGTTCCTACCCACACAAGTGATCCTAGGCATTCCAGAGTTTAGGGTTATGCTTTGGCTGTGTGTTTATAATGGAAATATGTTATTCACTGTTTGCTGAATGAGGAAAGCTAACTGTCCAGGTGGATGTTTCTAAGCTGCCAATTTTTTTTCCGGAATCTAACACTGTTTGCTTAAACAGTGATATTTTCCTTACATATAATGTAGCCAGTATTGTATTTGAACATCTGACATTTCTCCAATGAAAGTTGAAACTTACAATGTTAATGAACACTTTGTCACCCACCAGTCAAAACTATCCATCATATTAGGTACAATTATTTCTTTTAAGCATCACCTTAATGTTGCCCTCTTGTAACTAGCTCATAACACAAACATCTATTTGGGCATGAGCAGCAGAAATTAGAGGCACCGGCATGTTTATCCTGATAACTTCCTTGTATATCGCTTTCCTTGTGGGTCACTGCTACATCATTTATTAAACACATACTTTATGGAAAGAGACAGGCTCCCCACAACTGTGTTCTGTGACTCGGAGGATTTATAAACTTGTAGGAAGACACACTTGGGAATGTGCAGAAAAACAGGCAAAAGTAGGCACACGTGTGTGTGTGTGTGTGTGTGTGTGTGTGTGTGCATCCACAAATCAGATAAATCTCTGTAGAAATAATTAAGATATTAGACTTTTTGGTTTGTTTGCTTTTTTCTTGTTTGGGCTTCCACAGTCTAAATCTTCGTATCTCCCCCAAATTTATTTTGAAAGCAAAGGCACTGAGATGAGACTGTATGGACTGCAGCCTCTGAAACCATAAACCATCTCTGAAAAAAAAAATGAAATAAAAAGTAAACACTCCCTCCTTTAAGTTGTATGTCAAGTATTTAGTCACAGTAATGCAGTGTTCATGACCACGTGAAATCCTGGTCCAAGGAAATGCTATGCCGTCATGCAGAATCCTTTGTGTCGTATGCCAGTGAGTTCTTTCTGATAGACATTGGCATAAGACACAAACGATTTGTTTAATTCTACATAAGGGTGTTGGAAGGCTGCAATTTGTCCTTATAGGGATTGATGGGATCTAAATATGGATTTGCTTTTCATGCTTATGGTATTTTAGCCAGCACCAAACTGCAAAGACAAACTAAAAATTATGAGATTCCACGTAACAACATAGCATTTCCTTGGACTAGGACCAAATTTATAGGAAGGACCTTGGTCACTTGACCTTAGGATTGATTCTTTCTAACATATAGTTTATCAACATGAAGTTCCTTGCATGATAGAGCATTCCAGCAACCTTTAAAAGACATAACTAAGTTATGGATGAGATATGACAGTCTATATGGCTGGATCATATTCCTTCAGGACACTGTATATAGTTATAACCAACAGGTATGTCCTGGTTATCACAATCCCAATAGCAATAGCACAGCAACAGGTGTAGAAGTCAACAGGTAAAGGTAAGGATGGTCCTTCACATTATTACTCCCAGTGGCCAAGTGAAGAAAGCATGCCTCCTTTTCAAAAATTATAGAAAACTGTTAAATACAAGTAGTTGTTCCTGGTTGAAAGTAGAGGAAAATGAGGACCTCTCTAACAGGAGAAATAGTTAAGTTTCTGTTTATCATAAAAATACTAAGACTGCCCTCTGATTATTTTGAACTCATCATTCTTGTAGATTGGGGGAAAAAAGTTTTACCATATGATATGGACAGATATAAATAACTTCGATTATTATAAAGATACAGGGTGTGCTGTTAAAATACAAATGGTGGCCTGAGTACAGGGAGATTCATGGGATAGTATTAGGTTATTCCAAATTCATTGATAATTACTAATAGGCAAGGTAGTTATCACAGTTTCACAAGAAAACAGTAAATAGGAATTTATTTGAGAAGAAAATCTGCACCTGAATCTCCACATCATTGTCTGTGATCCTCCTTTGATTTGGGTAAAATGTGTGTGTTAGACAACTCATGTTGCTTTAACAAAAGACCATAGACTGGATGGCTGAAACAACAGCCATTTATTTTTCACAGTTCGAAGGCAATCCAAGAACAAGGCGCCAACAGTCTCAGTGTTTGGTCAGGGCATCTTCTCAGTGTGTGGATGGCTGACATCTTTGCCATATCCTCATATAGGGAACAGAGGAAGCTCTAGTGCCTTTTGCTCTTACATGGATGTCAAGCCCGTCATGTGTACATCATCCTCATCCCTCATGACTTATCTAAATTGAATTACTTCTCACAGGCTCAACTTTGAATGCCATCATATTAGGGGTTGGGGTGTCAATATATAAATATTGGAGGATACAAACTCAATTCATAAAAGTGGAGCTGCACTCAAGTTTTGGCCCACCAACAAATGAGTTGGCTGTTTTAAGAACCAGGGCTAGGTCTTTTCCTTCTCTGTTACTCATTATAAAAAACATCTGTGTTAGTCAGTTTTCCCCTTTCTGGCACAAAATACCCGACACCCACAACTTAAAGGAGGAGAGGTTTGTTTTGGCTCACAGTTTGGGGTTCAGTCCATGGTCAGCTGGCTCCAAGACAGGAACATCATGGCTGAGCGAAGCTGCTGAGTTTGTGGCAACAAGGAGACAGAGTAGGGGAACGGCGCCAGAGAGGAAAGAGCCAGCACTGTATATAGTACCTGAGGTCATGCCTCCATAACCCACCCAGATGCAACCAGAGTGTGCTGTACTAATCCTCTTGGTGGTTCTCGGACCAATCAATTTGGCCATCTTCCTTAACTCTCACAACATCCTTCTCTGCCATTCTTCTCCTATCGCCTCAAAAAGGGTAAAGATTTGAGCAAAGGGAGTAAAGTCAGCACCCAGAGGCGCTTGGCATAGGAGTCATGCCTTCTGCATCAGTTTAATATTACTTGGATTTCCTTGACAGTTCTTTGGCCAAGTAAATTAAACAAAGCAGATGCTCAGTGAGGATGGTGAAATCTACCCGAGGTGATGGGAAAAGGAAGATTAGTACATCAAGATCAACTGCAGTGGTAGAAAATGTAGTCAGCTGCATCGAATCTTCCTGTTTCGATGTTTCTTGTTTGTGTTGTAAGAAGTTTTGGCTGACCAGTAGCATTTGCGTTCATTTTCTACTGCTACATAACAAATTAACACTCACTTAGAGGCCTTAAAAAACTTATCTCACAGTTCTATAAATGAGAAGGCCAGAAAAACTGACAAAACTAAGATACTGGCCAATGTGGACATTTATATGGAGGCTCTAAGGAAGAACCTACTCGGAGCATATTCAGCTTGTTCAGGTAAAATCTAGTTTGTTAGCACTGTAGGACTGACTAGCTCTTTGCTTTGCTTAGTGTTGGTAACTGAAGGTTTGTTATAGATTTTGAATCCCCTCTAAAGTTTTTCTGTTGGAATCCTAACCCAGAATAACTCAGAATGTAGAGTAATAGTATTTGGAGATAGAGTCTTTAAAGTTGGAATTCAGATAAAATGAGGTTCTGTGGGTTGGCCCTAGTGCCTTACAAAAGAGGAAAGTTAGATATAGACATATACACCAGGAAGGCTCCATAAAGACTTAGAGACAAGATGACTATCTATAAGCCAAGGAGAATATATTAGTCAGCTTTCAGTCCCTGAGACACAATATACCCGACATCCACAGATTCAAGGAGAGGTTTGATTTGGCTGATGGTTTCAGGACATTCAACCCATGGTGAGCTTGCTCGAAAGGAAAAACATAATGGAGGAAAGACGTGGCAAAGCAAAGATATTTAGTTCATGATGGCAGGGAAGCAGAGCAGGAGAATAGTGCCAAAGAGGAGGGGCCGAGGGACCAGACATAGCCCCAAGGCCATGCCTTTATGGCCTACCTAGACACACCCAGAAGCATGTTCCACCAGTCCTCCAGGTGGTCCCAAAGCAAGAGAAGTTGACACTCTACCCTAACCATCATAGAGAGGAACTTTCATAGAAATTGATCCTGCTAACATCAAGATCTCAGAATTCCAGCTTCCAGAAATGTGAGAAAATATGTCTCTGTTGTTTGAGCCACCCAGTATACAACGGTTTGTTATCACAGTCCTGGAAAACTAATACAGGCTTCTCCTTGGTCCTTGCATGTGCCCCCCTCCATTTTTGAGCCAGCAAACCAGCAAAAGTACATGAGATCTTTATGTACTTCAAATGTCTAGCTTATCCAACACCAGCCAGGGAAAAAAAAGCAAAATGAGCAAACAAACAAAAAGAAACTACAACTCTACTTTCCACATAACCATACCACAGGAAACAATTATACTAATTTTTGTGTGTGTGTGTGTGTGTGTGGTGTCAAGGATGGAATTCAGGACCTTATACTTGCTATGTAAATGCTCTACCACAAAGCTAGGTATCCAGCCCATCCACTAAACTTTCTTTCATTGCATAAAAGGAAATTTTTCTTCTTACTTCTAATAATATACCCCTTACTTCCTTCTGAGCTCTTACCAGAAAAAAAAAATCATGAAATATGTATTTTTACTTACAGTCAGTTGAAGACAATTTTCTGTATATTTTTAAAAATTTATCTCACATTTCCTCCAGCTTCAACTATTTGATTCCAAAGCCATGTCTATATTTTTCCTTATTTTTATGGCAAATCTATTTCTAGGCACCAAAATCATCTATGCCAATCACAGTTCAACTGGATATATTGAATGAATGAGATTATAAAGCTGCATATATTATATTTTTAGAGGCAGTCAGAAAGGGGCAGCCTTGAACATACATGATGTGGCTAAATCTCTCATCCATAAAAAATGCTGAGGAGCAAGCTAGAACTCCAAGAGAATAGTTGAAGGTATTGTGTACAAGGGGAACTCTCTCTCTCTCTCTCTCTCTCTCTCTCTCTCTCTCTCTCTCTCTGTCTCTAATGTTAATCTTTTATGTTTTTCCAACTAATTCACCAAGGCCTATTTCCATTATCTATCATAATATTTCTACTTAAAGGAAATTTATTAGAATCATTAAGCCACAAAATCTCTGTCACACATGTATCCCTGTTTGATTGTACAGCACAGAGCTATACCCCAATGAAGTTGACACATCACAAATACTACCATAGTCAAGGCCAAATCAAAGTATTCAGTGTGTGTTTAAATTAACATCATTTATTACAATAAAATACACGTTGCCATTAGTTCCCCTCAAAGTACTCCCCTCACTTGCTACATACTTAGCCCATCACTCTTGCCACTTTCTAAAACGGTTCTGAAAGTCTTTTGTGAGTATCTATATGAGTTGCAGTGAAAAGAACACTGTAAATGCTACTGCCAAGGCCCACCCAAAAGAAAAACATGCTCAGAAAAACATTACTCTGTGTCCTCATCTACCTTATTTACCAGATCCGACATCATGAAACTTCTGGCTCTTCCATAATGTCGAAATGAAGATAAAAGCTAAACATTTTGAATCAAGTCAGCACATCAAGGCACCCAAGATAGTGCAAATAGATTGTCATGAAAGGGGACCTCCAGAGCTGCTTCAGAGGGACAAGAATAATGTGGTAACTGTGTTACAAGTCAGTATTTTGAGAGGGATTGGTGGCAATGTGGCTTTGACTAATAATTTTTTAATTAAACAATCACTGTATTTTTCAGTCATTCCTCATATTAGTCTCTCTGTATAAGTGCTTGGTACTCACTCATCCCACATGGGCAGAAAGTGTCACACTGTAAGCATTTGTGGCTCTCAGGCCAAGATTCTTTCTCAGTCTGTGTGCTGATAGGATGGAAATGAGCAATAATTACCCTGCCAAGACATGTCTTCATCTCAAGTCAAATAGAACTTGCGGATAACATGTCATCTCCCGAACACTCGAGTGTTTTTCTCCCAGCAAGAATGAGTGCCAGTTGCCATCAACTGGACTCTGCTCATCACATTTTCCCTTCTGACTCAGGTTCCTCCTTCTTTTTCATTGATTCCCAAAGTCACCTTCCAAATAATCCAGTGGCCCTGCATTCCTGCCTTATGGCTTGCTTCTGTGGTGACTCTTCTTATGACACCACTTTTCTTGGTTTTCTCTCACCAACCCCAAACCAAAATAGTCAGCACTCATGGCTGCAAACAACACAAACCACTTCTAGAAAATGTAATCAGTAGAGGTAATTTGCAGCAAGATTTTCAGATAGTTCCAGAAATGAATGGAAGTCATGAGAACTATGCTCAGAAAATCAACAGAATACTGAGAGATGAGTACATAAGACATCACCATGATTATCCTTTACATAATGTCTATCTGCAAAACCACCCAAACTCACTAAATCACCTTGACTGCTACTTTCCTGACAGATTTGTCATTCCTTGCATCCTTGTGTTGCTTTCTCTGTTTTCAGAATCTCAGGTTCAACCTGTGATTGCCAGCTCTGTGTCACTTGGCCACATTTCAGAAGTGTTGGGTCAAGGACAATCCATACTTACCTTCCTGAGATGGGAATTACCATGCTGAGAGACAAATATTCTCTACATTTAGATCAGCCAGTGCAGTAGAGAACTTGTCATTGGATAAGTCTTACTTAAGGTCTGAATTGATATTAGTATAAATATTGTAGTCTTAGGCAAGGAATTTCAACATTCACCCACCTCACCGGTTCACCTCCAGAATATTCCCACATGAGTTCTAGGTATCTATACATTCACAGATGGTGTACACACACACACACACACACACACACACACACACACACACACACCCCTTAGAGTAAGACTAGAGACTAGAGAGACTATTGACTAGAGACTTTAGTCAATGACCAATCATTTTTTTTTTATTTCTATGTTGATGTCAAAGAAAATTAAGTGTCAAGGACAACCGACTCAAGAATTGTATGGGTTCTCTACCCAGATGGAACTGATTAAAATTATTAGGATCTTTCGGAGCCCCCATCAAAAAATTGAACTAGTTGTATTTGACTTTCAAATTAGCACTAAAAGTAGGGTTCATATGTGAGTGACAGAAACAGAGCCGTAGCTGAAAATCCTGTAGGTCAGAGTTAAGTTAAATTCAGGGTGAGGCAGGAGGGAGGATGAGAAAAAGTGTAAGAAGATCTTTTAAAAACATATTCCCATCCCTGAGACCACCCCAAAACAAGTCATTGAGGAGAATAGTGATATTGGTGTTTGTCAAACATATTGTTAAAAAAAAAAAAGGAAAGAAAAAGTAAAGAATGAGAGATGGAGACTAACATGACCTACATTTCGAGCACATGGAAATTCTAGATAAGTATATTTTATTTAGAGTATGTTTATACATTTCTTTCACCAAAAGCTCACATGCTATGTAAGTTAGTATAAGTCCTTGCTTTATCATAAGTCTTAATATTTCCCTTCAACTTTTCCACATCCCTGAAACAGAACACATTTGACCTAAAGTCTCATAAATTTTAAATCTCCCAGAATATTTAACTGAATCTCTTTTCGTAATTTGAAGCAGCTTATTTTATTGATGAATTTACATAACAAAAAAGACATTATTATTACAAAGATACATTGTACTAAGAATTCAGCTAAATAACGGGGATATAAAACTAAATAATGTCTTGTAGAAACTTACAGTTTGTGAATCACATACACAGATAATTACAGCACAGATGTTATTACCAAGACATGGCCAGGCTTATGTTGGGAGAGACACACAGCAAGGAACACGGTAAGTACAAAGTGAACCACAAGTAGGGAAATGAGTTCTACAATGTGTAATAGGAAGTTGTAAAATATATGTCTGAAGAAATACTTGGAGACAAGATCAGAGAGGGCGTTGTGTGCAGTTTGAAGGAATGTGTTTGATAATAGGCAGCGGGGAAACATTAAAGGCTTGACAGGAGGAACCATATCATCAAATTTGTATTTCAGATGGAACTGTAGGGAATATATTTAAGGGGAGTGTCTGGGGACTGAGAGTACAGGTTAGTGCAGTATTTCAAGTGTGGATAAATAGTACTGGAAGCAGGAAAGGGATAGTAGAAATGAAATGGACATGTACATTTTAAAATGTTTAAGAGGGATCTTAGTCCATTCTAGCTGTTACAACAAAATACTATAGACTGGGTAATTTATAAATAACATAAATTTATTATTCACAGTTCTGAAGGCTTGAAAGGCCAAGATCCAAGTGCCAGTATTGTCAGTGTCTTTGGACAGTGTCTCTGCTTCAAAAATGTACCCTTCTCACTGTGTCCTCACACAGCAAGAAGGGCAAGCAAGTTCTTTTAGATCTTCTTGACAAGGGAAATAGTCCCATTAATCAACTCTCAAAAATCCCTCTCTTAATAACAATACATAGGAGATTAGTTCTCAACTGACAAATTCCTGGAAAAAACAAACATTCAGATCATAGCTGGAATTAAATGCACTTTATATTGAACCTGGCTTTGTAGCAAGTGAGTGAAAATGCTAAGTCTAGGATAAGCCCTAATTGTCTAGTTTCATACTTTTTTTTGTGTAGAATATATATTAGTCAAATTTTCCATCACTGAAACAAAATACCTGACATCTGAAATTTAAAGAAAGAGAGACTTATTTGTCTCATGGTTTCAGAAGGTTCAGTCCATGGTTATTTTGCTCCAAGGCAGAAATGGGATAGCTCAAGGGCATAGTGGGAGAAAGTTGCTCAATCCACCGCAAAACCGGGAAGACAGAGAGAGAGAGAGAGAGAGAGAGAGAGAGAGAGAGAGAGAGAGAAGGAGCCAAAGATAAGAATGCACCCTTCTAAATCATGCCTCTGATGACTCTCCTTGTCCAACTAGGCTCCTCCTCCTAACAGCACATTCAGGTATGAACTCACAAGTGGATAAATCCACTGATAAGTACTGCATCCCTAAAATCCAATCATCTTCCAAAATCTCATCCATGAATGCATGAGAATTTAGGGGGACATTTTAGATCTAAGTCATAACAGAATGTATCCATGAGATACCAATGGAAACAAAGCAGTCAATTTTGTCAAACAAGAAGAAATGATCATCACTGAACCTGTTACATTTGATATGCGTGGGTGTACATGAGTGCAACTCAAAAACTAAGGAAGAGTTAGTGGTCTGCGATAGACCGTGAGTTATCACTGTTAGGCAGAACACCCCCTTCCCAGAAATTCCCAGGACCTGTAGATGTATTGCTTTCTATGACAAAACGGACTTTGAGGATATGATAAATTTATACATTTTAGGGTGGGAAGATTCTCCTGGGATATCCAGGTAGTAAGATGTAAACACAAGGTCTTCATATGAAAAGATGGGATATAAAAGCGTCAGAGAAGGAGCCAGGAAGAAGGAAGTTGAAATTACAGAAAGGAAGGGAGGCTTAAAGATGCTGAGGTTCCTGGATTGGAAGGTAGAAGCAGCAGCCACAGTAGGCATCTCTAGAAGGTGCAAGAGGTTAGGGAACAGGATTCCCTGGGAGTCCCCAGAAGAAACCTAGCCTTTGGAGAGTCCTTGACATTACAACATCTGACCTCCAGAACTGTAAGGTAATAAATTTGCGATGATTTAAACCACTAAGTTTGTGGCGATTTTGTACAGCAGCATTAAGAAATAAACACAAACTCTGAATAAGAGTTAGCCAAATCCACAAGTGTGGTTTGAGGGAGGAAAAGGGTAAGCACTGAGAGAGAAGTGGTTATAAAATGGAACATTGCACAAGTCAGATTTAAGGAGAAAAGGAGAGGAAGAAAGGTGAATATGCAGTTAATAGCCTCAAATATTTACACATGCACACATATATATGTGCACACACATATTTTAAATTCACATTCAGTGTGGAAGAAAAGCGTAGAAAGAAATGAGATGAGAATAGAAGATTTAGTTTCTTTTCATGTAGCCTTCTCTCATGTTGATTTGATGGGCAAAACATCATTGTCTCATAGACAGGGGTTGTCCCATAGCTTGATTTCACGCTCCTTTATTCTATTAAAAATTAAATAGGAAAAACATTTAAAAGAAAACTATGTCTACAAGGCAAATTTAGGAAGTCTTCCTGAGTACAGCTTGCTGGGCAGTTTCTATTGATCATGGACTCCCCGTGTACTTCCTCCATTGGAAAAGTACTAGAAGGGTAATTTACCCCCAAGGAAAATGAATGACTTCTTTCTAGGGCACACTGTCCTTGCTCAAGAGTCTATATTTAAAGAAATCCTCTCAGTTAAGTAAAGGTCAGAAGTCTGTGGTTGTAGCTGCAACGTTAAGTATTGCTTGTCCCAACAAATGAATGTGTGAAAGAATGTCAAGTCAAAGGAAACTCAAGGCACCACACATTTCTCAATGCTTTTTTTTTTCTTTTTTCGTGTGTTCCTGCAGTTGAATCCAAACATTTAACTTCTTCTGCCAGCATAGGATCCAAGCATGCAGTGTGGGCATCTGAAGAGCAAAATCCCAGGAGGCCAAGAAAAACATGAGCTAATCCTGTAGGTTTCCCAGACATTTCCAAATTTGCCTTTTAAAAGCTATAAATGGCCAGGAAGCAGAGATGAGGATGGTGGCTTCAGCAACAGCCTCCAGTGAAGACATAGGGTCTTTTTTCTTAAGTTTGACATTCACTCATTGATGAATTTTTAAAGGCACAATGGGGGAATTTATTTAAAATTTTTTTCTGTCTTCGTCTCTGTTAGGATTGGGTCATTGAGAATGGAAACCACCAGCTTGTTTGTTATAGGGCCACAGAGTTTGGGAGTGGGGTGTATTTAGTCATACTGTGGTAGGCAGCGCTCTCTGCTTATCTGGCCTCCACTCTCTTCTTCCTCTACTGTTTCTCCCCCATTAGAGCCCGACCTAAGGACTCGAGGCTTTTCACACCACTCTACTCTGGAGACCTAGTATGTTATCTGTTCTGGCTCAAGAGTCATTCTATCAGTGAATCATCCCTGGTTTTCTCAAATGCAAAAAAAAAAAAAAAAAAAAAAATCAGTTCTTTCGTTGAACTGCTCAGTATGAGAGTCATTAACCAGGCGTGACTTTGCAGCACTTGAAGTGTGACTGGTCTAAATTGAGATATGCCATAGGTGAAAAATACATGCCAGATTTCATAGAAAAACAAAAAGCAATATTTCATTAATTTTTCTATTCATCACAAATAGAGGTGAAAATGGTTTGCACGTATTGTTTTAGATAAAAGAAACCATTAAAATAACTTTCCTCTGTTCATTTTTATCTGTTTAATGCCGCTGATAGAAAGCTTAAAATTACCTTTGTGGCTCACATTTGTGGCTCTCATTGTGTTTGTGCCTCATCTGATACTGCTGTCCCAGACCTCCAACACCCGGGTCATAAGAGCAAATTCTTTGGCGATGCTTTGACCCATCTTCTGATAGACCGAGTCCTGTTGATGAGAAGGATTACTGGTTACTTATCTCTCAACCTTGATTCCTAAGACAAAACAAGAAAAAAATCTGCAAAAAATGGAAATTAAAGAATGAGAAAAATAGTTTTCAATGGATTACACAAAGTTTGCGTTATGTTAATACATATTGAATTATATTAATACTTATTAAAACATTATTGCGTAAAATGGTTTGGAATTGCATTTCTTCATTTCCATTGTCTGTTGTTGGTGGGCATTTGTTAATCTACCATTCAAAAGTTATAAAATCCTACTACCAAAATTATGTTCCAATTACTTTAATTCTAAAAAGATATGCTGCTTATGCATCAGGATTTTTACTGGAAGTACAGTGTGAACTTAGCTAATCAAGAGTCACTTAACTAGAAAACTTTATACATTTTCTAAATTTTTTTAGCTTCAAGAATGAAATATTAAATTAAAATAAAACAATTTTATTATTCACATACACACACACAAAGAATATACCTTTTAGAATTCAAATATAGAATTTCAAATTATGTAACAAAAATAGATTCTACTGCCAACATAATGAGTTGGAAGCATTATGTTCGCCAGTTCAGTAGTCAGTTTCTCTCCATTTGTGATATATAAATCTCTTATTAAAAACAAAACAAATTAAAGAAATATAATCTTAGAACAATAAAGTGCTGGAATCTTAAAGAAGGCCTCAATTGTGCTTTTGTCCTATATTTGTTAAAACATAAAAACTAATAAGAATAGTTTATGCAATGTTTAATAAAAAGATTTGCTTGAGGAAAAAGTCTTACCAATTAGAACATGTGATTTCATTTAGATCTTGTTACTACTTCGTGCGTTTTTTGAGCTCATAGTAGTGATTGTGTGATGAGAAAGGACAAGAAAAAGCCAACAGAAACACTTACTCCAGGCTCGACCTTGCTCTTGCTGTGCCATGGGTCAGCATCTTAAGCCTCATCAAATATTAGACATTGTTTTGTTGAAAAATAAAACTATTCAGTAAGGTCCATATGGGAATTATAATATCATCTTTATAGGTACTTAATAAAATACACAGTTGTTTTAAGAAACTACTATTCCCCTTCGGGCTTTGTAACACACCCACGGCAGAGCCGCCCCTAAACCACTGGACTTGGGGAAACAACTGGATTTGTAAAGACCTCAAATTTGTCTGTGAAGGAGACTGTCGTCCTGGAGCCGTTTCTTTCACCCATTAGTGTGCGCCTGCATTAGCGGTGATGTCACTGCTGGCAACGTGGGGGCCTTTATAAATTTCAGTGGGTTTTAGTCCACTACCATTCACTTTCTCATCCAAAAATAAGAACTTTAGATAAACAGGAAGATCCATTTCACATTAAACTTTTTTTTTAAAATGTTGCTTAAGTAATTATATTGTTCATGTTACATTCTTTAATATTGTTAACATACATTGTCTTACAAAAGTAAGGCATAAATATTGTTTAATAAATTCTCAAGAGCTATAAGATATAAGATTTTGTTTATATTAGAAGAGCATTAGGCAGTTTACTACGTCTCTTCTCCATGATGGTGACCAAGTCTGGGCACTCTAAACAGAGCATTTGCAGACACCTGGAGACCGTCAACCCCAGGTGCGGATTTATTTTCAGTTTCATCTCATTGCTGCTTTCCAAACTATATGTAGTCACCACTGTTTAATACACTAATCTGAAAAAAATGTGGCCTTCAAATTTCTTGAAAAATGAACCACTATAGGAACCTCACACTCTTGTATTTATGATTGTGTAACTGTGAAGATTTAAGAAGCCTTGAGGAAGTAGGTGCAGATTTAACCAGTGCTATAAACAGTGGTTATAAACTAGTAACTGAAAAAAAAAAAAAACTTACTCCATATATGCTGCTTCTTATAACACTGATGTATAGATTTAAGTATGTGATACAAATTAGGCAAGTTTTCTTTTCAAATTTCAAAGTAGAGGAAAGCCATGCTCCAAAAAAAAAAAAAAAAAACTCTCAAAAATTAACATTCTGAAGTCTCATATTTCACTTTAATTTTATAATTTTTTCACGTATCTTTGTAATTTTTGGACTTTTGTTAGTACGCATTTGCAGTACATAATGATTATATTCGCTGTAGGAAATTGGTACATGTATATAACACATTGCTAGAAATGTCTTTATTATTTTTATTTTTTTAAACCAACCAAATGTTTATTTCACCATTCCTTACACTATTAAAACATAGAAATTTCCTCCTAGGTCCATAGATAATTTGGATCTATCGCCCTCTGCTTTGAAGCATTCAGAGACAACCTTGTTCACGCCAATGAGTGATAGTGACCTCACACAGCCAAACCGTCTCTTGATCTTTATCTCTATCTACTCAGACTCTGTCTCTCCCAGATGCACGTTAGCCTCCATCTGTACTATTTCTACTTCATGCCGTGGACTTCCATGCACCTTCACTGGGGTCTTTTCCTTTCCCTTTGTACCAGATGTGCTCCTGATTAGTAGACTGCCCATTTTCACATGCAGCACCTACTTGGGCTGCAATGAAGCTCACTTTGTAAGGTCTACTGCAGCGCCCCACACACACTCAGTCTTGTAGATTCAGTAACGCTGCCTTCTATTCTTTCAAGTTGAGTAGCATACAGTACCATTAATTGCGTCTTGAACAGAAAAGTTGCTCAATATTCACCAAATGTTAAATGAAATTATGGCAACTCAACTGATATTAGATAAATACAACTCTGAAAATGTGAGCAAGGCAGTCTGCATTTCTGGGTATTACCCCTCATTTCAACTGCAAATGAAGGTAATGTCTGCCTCAAAGTTTCTCTGGTATCATGTGAGATATATAATATACCTAACAGTGATGACTCACAAATGACCACTGTAATTGTGCCACTAAAGAACAATCTATATGGAGACAAGATAACTTCTACTTTATACAACACTAGATCGCCTGTACCATTTGTCATAAGTAAATGACTAATGAATATGGATGGATGAATGAGTGAATGAATGGTGGACTGCATTGAACTATGAAGAGAGTGTTCAAGAAATGTTTAGCAATTAAGTGGCAACTTTTTGTCTTTGGACACTGTGAAGCACTGAAGGGAAAGTATTGATGGCCAACAGTGTGCACTGTAAAATAGACTTATGGCCACTCACTAATTGCTTACCTAATTCATTTACCCACAGTAAAGTCCTCCTCTTGCTGTGCTTTGGTTACTTAATTCTTAAAATGAAAATGTATTATGATATCTGGTACACTAAATCACAAAACATGTAGAACTGTTCTAGAACATAAAAAAACTTAATAAATGTTATTACTATTAGTTAATTTAAATATTTTATTTATTCTTATCAAAATTGCTACATCTTTGGTAAAATGCAAATGGCACATGCTTGCGGAAAGGCAAGCGTGACATACTGATAGCCAAGAAGAAATTGAGATTTCTCGCATGCTTTTATAATTAAGCAATGTAGTAGAGATGATGTTGGGAGCAGCTCAAAAGTGAATCTACAGTTACATGGTTACATACTGTCATAAAAAATTAAGGCACAGTTTGAGATCTTCAGGTTCTTAAATAGTGAGTTTTAAATAAACAGCATAAAAGGTCAAAATAAGAGTAATTTTAAAAATATATCTAATAAATCCATTAATTTTCTTTCCAATGGATAATACCATTTTAAAAAATTGGTTTATTTGATCATAACCCACAAATTAGAAAATACACAGAGAAGAGTGGTCAGAATGATGTACAGATTTAAATGACTGTATTACATGATAGAATGAACAAGAATAAAATAAACTGGGAGTTTTTGATTCTGGAAGATGGTAGTATTTGAATCAGGCATTGCAATCCTTTGAGGGTCCAAATAAAACAAAAAGCCTGAGAAAGGACAAATTCTAACTCTCAACCCCTCCCCCCCATCCACCCATCTTCCATCTCCCCTTCCCCCTACACGCTGAAGCCCCTAGTTCTTACCTGCTGAAGCCCCTAGTTTTTACCTGTGTCCTCTCTCAGGTCTCTGACTATAGATGGAATTACAATACCAGCGTTCCTGGTTCTCTAGCTTGTGTATTACAGGACTTCACAGCCTCCATAATTGTGTAAGCCAACTTCATAATAAATCTCTGCTTATCCATCTATCTATCTATCTCTTTCCTTTCTTTCTTTGTTGATCCAATTGGTGCTGTTTCTGTAAAGAATCTTGACTGGTATATCCTGTGACTTTCCTAAGGCCAAGGCTTGGACAAAGGCTGGAAATTACAGGAAGACAAATATCAGATAACTACGAGGAAGAATTTTTTTGGAGGTGACCAACAAAGTCATGGACAGCCTGATAAAGAAGCAAATTTTCTCCATCTTTGGAAACATAACAGGAAAACATCTGTAGAAATGCCCTGGATGAGATTAAAATTCAAGATGATTGCCACCAATGGCTGCATTTCTACTAATCAGAATGGACAATGGCAATTTTACCATATTGCTCAGATAGTGTAGCTAGGCAGATATTTCCTGAGTTGCAAGAGTGAATTAATGGGAAAACCACTTAAATTTTGCAGTTATATAAATTCTTGCTGAACGGCTATGAGTTAATGGAAAATAACTTGATGAATTTTGGAGTTTCTGACCATTCTGTCTTTTGTCTTCTTCACTTTTCACAATACACAGTAGCTCCTTGGTGATTTCTTCTTATCCCAATACTTTAAATAGTACTGGGACACTGATAATTCTGAATTATTTATCTCAGCACCTATGTTCTCCCCCTCGATGTCTCCATAATTACTTCAGAGTGAAAGTCAAAGTCCTCATATTTGCCTGCAAGGATGTACATGGCAGCCTCCTCAACCCTCTTATTTCTGTTATCTTTCCGATCTCATTTATGACTACTTCCTCCAACTTGTGTGCACCTCATTCCAGCCACTGGCTCGTGTTCTTTCTTCAGCAAGCTGAGCACACACTCAGTTTAGGACACTAGCAAATTGTAGACCCTTGACCTGAAATGACTTTCTTCTAAGTATTCTCAGAATGAAAGCATCTTCCTGCCTTAAAATCTTTGGTTAAAGCTCACCTTTTAAATAAATCCTATATTCTCTGTATCATATAAATTTTTATCTTATAACATACTAATATATTCTTTATTGTTATCCATCTCTGCACAGAAATGTAAGCACCACAAGTATAGGTCTCTCTTTTTTTTTATTTTGTTCATTGCTATACTTTTGATAGATTTGTTTTTATTGTTCAGCATATATGGACTCCCCCTCCCTTGGAGGAAGTGTACATTTTACTGGTCTATTTACATTGAACTTGGCTCTGTTGCTTATTCTGCTCAATGGAATATGGGAAGAAATTAAGTGGTTCTCTTCAAAAAGAGGATGGCCAAGAATGCTGCTGCTTCTTTGGTCATCTTCCAACATAACAGATGATGATAGATATAGAAAATGTGAGTTCTTCCACATGCCTAAATCCAAAATCCACCTAGCCTAGCAAAGCCCAGAAAACTGCAGAGGACCAAAAAGATCCATGAGTGAGATACAGCTGTTCTTGTAACCTACTTGGATTGGATGGTGTATGTTATAATAAAACTGCTCCAATTAGCAAATAAGGCTGACTGACACAAATCCCAAGTACCTAGAATTGTGTGTGACATATAAGAGTTGCCCAAAAATACTTTAAATTAGATAATTAATAATTTAATAGCAATTTGTGTGTGTGTGTGTGTTCTGGGATTGAACTCAGGGCCTTGTGCTTGCAAGGCAAACGCTCTAACCACTGAGCTAAATCCCCAGCTAATAGCAAATTATTTTTAAGTAAACTTTAATCCTACTCTAATAGTTGGTAACTGCTATACAAATTATGCCCTGGAGTAAATTTGGGTTCTTATACAATTGTATAACCTCTTGTAGGTCACTTAAACATCATTTAGCAAATCATTATTCAGGATGCTAAATAGTTTTCCAACAAACTAAAACAGTACATGTGTTTTATACTAACAGTTTATTCAAATGCAGGCCACATGAAACAAACCAAGTGTTTGGCTGCTTTTAATTTTTTAGTTACTATCATCAAGTACTTCAAACATCAGTATTATTTATTTTTTAAGAAAATAAAATGATGAGGATGTTGGCAGTCTAGTCATTTCAATGCTCTTAGCAGCCAGGATGATTCTAATATTCATTAACTGAATCTGGTTTATTATGATGTTTGTTATGACTTCACTTTCAGTAAGTTTTACATTCAAAAAATTAGTTTAAAGGAAATAATAGATTTTTGAAAGGTTGTTACCATGGTTTGCTAATGAATGAAATAATTATGTATATCCACATCCAAATGCAATCACTTGAAAAATTTTGGAGTGATTCTTTTCTTTTTTCTATCCAGTTTATTTCTTCTTTTTGCATGACTTCTCTGCTTCATTCTTTTGTTATTTTTCTTCTTATTACCTACTCCTTTTAAAAGGTCTCGTTAACACTTATTAATGAATATGGTCCAAAACTCCAGAGCAAATAAGAAGCAGAAGAAAGGAGACAAAAGACCCAGGAATTCAATTTTCCTTCCAGGTTTCAAATTGATCACAAATAGCAGCTGTGGTGCGAACCAGCTCCTGTAGAACCAGTTCCTATAGAAGCTGATATAAGGTTGCCACCTTGTTAGTCTCCAAACAACTGGGAATTGCCAGAATTGAGCGAACATTGAAAAGCCACATATTTTCAGCACTGATATTCTACAGCATCAAAAACACATGTGTAGTTTGTAAACACTGCATGTCTCTATCTATTTTGTCTTTTTCCAAAAGACAGCCACACCTTAATCAACATATAGAAACATGTTCAGTAATCATCAAAAGCTACAACGTGGAAGGCATGAACAAAGCAATTAGCATTTCTAGCTGAGTGTACACGGTTTTGTTTGACTTTGCTAATCGCTAGAAAAACTGAATTTTTAGTCTTTCGCTCATTGAGGATGACACACTTGCATTGCTTAGTGTAAGGAGTAGTCTTAACATTATGCATATATCACACAGGTATATTTAGAAAATTAATATCTTTTCATAACAAATTGCTATTAAGCTTATACTATAAATCGTACCTCATGGAAATAATCTTGACCCTCAAGAGGCATTTATATTAGTTAGGGAGACAAACAATAAACATTATAGATAAATATACAGTATGTTAGTTTCAAATGCTGAAAAAATTAAAGTAGGAAATTTAAATGTTTCTAGAATCGGAAGGACTGCAAATCTTTAATTTACCAAAGAAAGCCTATAAATTATCTTCAAAACAAAGATCCAAAGGACCAAACGTTCCAAAATGTATTTTTCTGATTACAAAAGAACACATGTTCACTGATGAACAAACACTTTTTTTTCAGAAAAATCCCAGAGAAAATTAAAATAAGTTCTTATTTTATCATTCACAGTTAATCTTTCTTAAAAACGTGACATAGATTTAATTCAGTCTTTTGGTATGGATAAGTTTATGTGAGAGTGTGTGTGTTTCAGGGAGAGAGAAGGTTCAAGAAGAGACAGAAACAGAAAGAGAGAGAGATAAAAATAGAGATAGAAACAGAGATACATAGAGGTTATTTGGAGAATGAGACCTACTCGATTTTAACACAGTGAGTCCAAATCTTATGCAAGTTGTCATTGAAAACCTTTGTTCAAACTTTTCAGGTTTTATTATTAAAATGATAAAGAATATAATTGTACATAATTATATCCACTTCTAATGCAACCATTTCAAACTACTGAAGCATACCTTCCACTCAAAGTATTACTTAATAATTACAGCCTGCTAATAAGTGTATTATTGAATGTGGATTGTTTATGCACTGCTGGCTTATGAGATGTATTTCATCTAAATCATCCTGTGAAACAACTTATGTACTGTTATCCTATTTTTGAAGAACTTTTATAATGTGTCTTCTTTTTGTGTATTTTCATTGGCTGAAATGCTTTATTTCAAAAGCCACCCTAAGGATAAGGACTTGCTATGGCCCCATCAAAAGCTGTAAGTAAATTTGAGACACTTGGCTGTTCATCATAGTCTCCTCACCATCTTAAACTTTAAAAGAGAATAATATTAAATTGCCAAATAGTCTAGTGAATCACACAAAGTTCAAGCTTGGATATTAGAAGAATGAAGCTATAAATTTGTTTTATTCAGGTAGTAATATATGGTATGTATTTTTCTCATGTAGTAGCATTCTTAAAGATTTTTTATTTAGGTATGTTCAGCAGTGGGGCTAAGAGCTAAGTGTGTCATATCACTGTCTACCGTGTTCTTTGTCTCTAACCAGGCCCTGTCTGAGCCTTGGGGACATGAGTTCCCAGAGAATGGGGCTCTGTATGAGGGGAGACAGGGTAGATATGTTCAGCATTAGTAATATTACTATGGATTAAAATTTAAATTGGCAACTGGCATGTATCACTACTGAAGAAAAAGGAATTATTTTCATTTTCCTAAAAGGCTGCAATATTAGAAAAGGAATCTTTTGTTCAATTCCATAAGTCTTTATGTGTAATTTTCCAAGACAATTACATATATTCTAACATATTCTAACTGCTCTTATGTTACAAATATGTATTATCTAAATGGAGTATGAGAAATGAAAATAGGCAATGAAAGATGTAATAATGGAAAAATCTTAAAACTTTAGAAGAGGAGGACAAAGAATAGGGAAATCAAAAGTCTGTACATTACACTAATACATTAATAAAGTTCATAGTCATATTAAATATATAACAGATATCCATATGCAAATTAACTTTTGCACCATAAAATTATTAATTGCTAAATTTTCCTTGCTATTTCACTGTAAAATATCTATAATACAAACTTTTACAATTCCTTTTTTACTTACTGAGGTATCTTGTCATGCCTATCACAAAAATTCAGTTAACTGATTTGATAAACTCCTTGAATTTTACTTATCTGCATTTTCTGGAGTGATAATTGCTCCATTTATTTTTTGCCTTTTATCGTGACTGGAGACAAGACGGCTTTACTTAAGTCACAAACTCTGTTTAGCTACTTCATTAATTAAAACCAGTTTCTTGCATAACCAGGTTTGAAGGCCCTTCCTAGTGGGTTTTTTTTTTTTTTTTTGCAGGGGTGGGGGGTCCTGGGGATCGAACTCAGGGCCTTGAGCTTGCTAGACAAGTTAAATCCCCAACCCCTCCAGCTCCTCCATCCCTCTCATTGCTTTAAACATATAAACTATTTCATAGTTTTTTTCTATTCTTAATTAGCAGTTTAATACAAAGAGTTAGATTTTTACTGAATCTTACTTAAATCTCACTCTGATTCATTTCCTTTTTGTGTGTCCTTTGTTTTGTCTTCTCTTGTCTTACCCATTGTTAAAATACATTAAAATATTATATAGAAAAAAAATCAAAGGTTAAAATATGCCTTTGCAACAAAAAATATTTTAAAGCTTTAATATGAATACCAATTTCTCCCTTCATATCTAATTCTGAAATAGCAGAAAAAACTCTTCCTTATTAGCAGAGAACTTTTCAACTTTTACAGAAATTGTTTCTCTCTAAATTGGAATATCAACCACATGAGTAGAATATCCAAATCCAGGTCCATTTTACTGTAAAAATTAAAGTTGGGTTCATCAACATATATCAAGGATACATTTCTCAGGTCTTTTGTGTTCATTATCTGATTTATTCCATCCAAATACAAACTTGTGAGATACTATTTTTCACTTCTTACAAATGGAGTACATAGACTTGCAATTTCTTCAAATTAAAAATATTTAGAAATAGCAGACTAAGATTCTGAATTCAGAAGTGTTAATTCTACAGTTTCTTACTTATTTGGCCAAAAACCTCCCTTTTCACAGAACACTTGCAAACATCTTGTAGGACCTGTTTCCTGCAGACAACATTTGGGAAAGTATTATTCTAATTCCAAATCCAATCAACTTTCCATTACCCCACAGATGACCTTAACAAGCTATGATTGAACTGTATTTAAAACAGCACAGAAAATCAGGCTATCAAAATTGAATTAGTCTCAGTATTCCACTCTGTAACTTTAGGTGAAGGACATAGTTAAAAGGATTACCTCAAAAATGTCCATATTTAAACAGTTTTAGCTATTTTTATCCCTAGCATATTAACTTTTATAATTTGATTCAGAAGTCACTAGTTCTTGTATATCTAATTCATGAAAACTTTTTAAAAAATCCATCTCCTCCATATTACATCTCTGTTTCCTCAATCATTAGAATCAGATTCCATGGCTAGCAGCCAAGACTAATATGAATCGTTACAAACGCATACAAGATGGGAAGACGATAGTAAATACCTAGCCTTAGAAAACAAGTCCATGAGAGAATCTACAAAGGGAACATGAACACAAATGCCTAACTTACATCCATAATACTTCTCCACGATAATGACAACTTATAGTCACCTAGAGTTGACTAAATGGCATGTGATGTTTTAAACGATTTCCATTTCGTAATGTATATTATACTGCTAAGCAATGAGGTAGATTCTATTACCATTTTGTGAGAGATGAGAATATTAGAGTACAGGATGCCAAGTAACTTGGTCAAAGTTGAACAATCATCAAGTAATACAGTCTCATTTGAACAGAGGTATTAGAACCCATAGTCTGCGCTCAGCCATGCCATTGAATATAGTTCTTTAAGGACTGTCAAGTTCATTTACACCTTTCTAGTTAGTAACCTCTTCCTTTCCAGAATTCAGATTTTCTCCTCTCTTTCCCTCCCTCCCTCTCCCTCTCTCTCTCTCCCCCCTCACCTTTCTGTCTCCTCCCTCATCTCTACTGACAATCTTTTGGTGGAGAAGACTGATGGATTTCATTTTGTATCTCTAACCTTGATAAGAACCTCTCTTCTTATTTAACATTATGAGCAAATGAGATAACAATTAGAATTAAAAACCATTCTTATTCATCTCCTCACTTTCCAGGAGATTCTATATTGTCTTGTTTGCATAATGAGTTCCAGAGGCAGCAGATTTGACAAATGCAAACAAAAAGAGCCCATATAGGATTTTACAATCTTCATAAATATTTCATATATCGTAAGGACAAAAGCCATGATAGTAAAAGCCAAATAATTACACTGACACATTTAGACATTAACTCTGTTTTGGTTGACTTAACCCTTCTTGTTCTGGATGCCTTCATATTCTTGAAGTCAAATGTATCTTTAACAGCCTTAAAACTAATATTTGCTTTGGGAATACCATAACTAAATATTCAAAAATATAATAATAGAATCAGAAAAGTTTAAAATTATTGTGTGTAAGCCTAGTGTGGCCATATTTCAATGTTATTCTTTGTTCCATGAGGATCCTAGTATAGGCAGTGTCTCAGTTACATCCTTCCTTCTTATAAACAGCAAGATACATTTTAATTTTTTCTTGCATTCCTGATTTATTTTAACCATTGTATATGTTTATGGGGTACAATGAGATGTTTTAATTTATGTATACATTGGAGAAAGGTTCAAGCCAGTTAATTAACATATGCAGCACCCCACCAACTTTATTTGTGGCAAGAGTCCCACCCTTAGGCAGCAGTCTTGGGGTCTTGCTGCCAGTGAAGTCCTTCCCTGGCCTGCTCACCACTCTCCCAGTGGCTTCTCCCAACAGAGCTTTAAGGCTGGACCCTTGAGAACAACTAAAATCTGTTGTCTTCATTTTAACACTTTTGTGGAGCACTTCATCAAATAAGTTATTTTCAAAAAAAGTTTGTTCAAAATTTCCTGAGAATAAAGCACGCTTTATTTTAAATGTTGAGAAGTTTCTCAGCTTTGTTACAAAAGCATGTCTAAGCTGGGCATGGTGGCACACACCTCTAATTCCGGCACTCGGGAAATTGAGGCAAGAGGATCACAAATTCAAGGCCAGCTTGAGCTCTATAGTGAGTTCAAGGCCACCCTGAACTGCACAGTGAGACCCTGTCTTGGAAAAAAAAAAAAAACATAAAAAGCATGTCCAGAGATGACTCATTGACATTCTGACAAAATGTACTCTGATAATGAAAAAATCTTAAATATAAGATTTAAGACTAAATATAATCAAAAAAGAACCTATTGAGTAAGTATGAAAGTAGTAAAGCACATGCTTTTTTTTTTAATGTGGTCCTGGATTCTCTGTGTGCACAAGGTCAAGACCCTGGACTAATGCATTCAGTTATAAAACTCTATTCTTTCATTTCTCTGCACTGTAGCCTGAGAATTTTGTTCTGGTTTTGTCTGGGGCTTTCTTGCTTTTGTTTAATTTTCTTTCCTTCTGAGGCCGTTTCCCAAGCGCTTTCACTATTGTAGCTACCTTCCATGAGTCTCTCATTAATGCTATCAGAAATGTTCTGAGGTAGGCATCAATGTCACCATGCTCTTCACAGACAAAAGAATAGATGTGGACACAGTGAGTAATTTGTCCTAGGCCACCTGACTTACACTGAATCTCTTGCAACTTAGAACCTTTCATTTTTCTACCATGTTGCACTGCACTCAAGAATCTGTGCTGGCTGGGGATTTAGCTCAGTGATTAGAGTGCTTGCCTTGCAAGCACAAGGGCCTGAGTTCGATCCCCGGTACCACAAAAAAAAACAACAACAACAAGAATCTGCGCTGGGTCTTAAAACCTGCCGTTCTCCCTTTCCCTGGATATCCCAAGGGCACCTCACTCACACCGCAGACAGCTCCTCACTGCTGGACCAGTCTTGTTTCCAGGGTTTATATTACTGCCCCTGCTGCTGCTGCCAGCAAGGCAGCCCTGGCCACCGGAGCTCCAAAGCGAAAAGAATGTTTTCCTTCTGAGGGATTTGGGGTCTATATTGAAGGCTGCCCACATTTCCCACATGTTCCTCCAAACAATATATTTTTCACAATCAACACACACACACACACACACACACACACACACACACACACACACACAGAGTGTGTGACATTATTTTGTTTAATCCCAGAAACTCTAAGTTATTTCATAGGCTAGGAAACAGAAAGGCTTAAGAAGTGAGAGCAGAAATGGAACCTGACCTTATTTCACACTTCACGAAAGTGTCTCTCCATTGAGTAACATTTGCTGTTTCCCACTGGGAACACATTTTTCAGTCGCTGCCTCCTGCAGGCAGGGTGACTTCATTCCCAGGATCTCGTCTGC
>PVJO010023407.1:0-26176 GCA_004026905.1 Hystrix cristata | reverse complement strand
GAAAGAGAGGGGAAAGGGAAAATATGGAAAATGATGAATGAACCTGCTGTAAATAGGGAGGGAGGGAGCAGAGGGGAGGGGCGGGGGAGAGGGGGAGAACCAAGATGCACCATGTATAGGTACAGAATAAATGTAATGAATGTGACCAATGTATGTAGAATGTACCAATACATGCTCTTGGTTTAAAATAAAAAAAAAAGTATATTTTTACCATGAAAAGTAATGGAAACATCATTCATTCAATGAAAATAAATTTAAAATAAATTCATACTATTTTGAATGACTAGATTAGGACCAAGCTCACCCAATTCTGCTCAAATGTGCCAATAAAATGTAGTTCATTTCTTTCTTTCCAACTCACTTAATTTTCCTCACCATCCTGCATCCCTTTGGCCAACTCACAAAAGGGCCAGAGCAGGGCCCAGTGAGCAAACGTTAACTTTTCCGGTCAGTGGTATCTTGGTCTCTGACAGTTTGATGGCCTCTCCTGACTAACTCAGTCCCTTTCTGACACAATCTGCATCAGATGTCTTCCCTCTGCCTCTTCTTCTCTCTGAGACAGCATCTCAGCCCCTGTGGCTGAGAAGAGGAGGGAGCATCTGGTTCTGGCTTTGTCCCCAAGTGCCAGCCACACTGTCTCACAGCCGAGTCCTGTGGACGACCCCTTGGAGTCCAGGGTTCTGGTGCTCCATGCTCTGGGCCGTCATTTCTATCACGTGTGTTGTAAATACCCTCTGCACTTCCATGACTTCTGCTCCCTGCACGAGGGGACAGTCTTGGGCCTGGTTCTCTTAATACACAGACTCTGGGACAATCCAAAACAGGAATTACTGAGGATGAAAACATGGTAGTTTATAATGAAAATTATCTCTAATACACACACTCTGGAGTGAATCATCCATTTGGAAGGCTAATGTTCCCCTCACCTGCAGATACCTGGCCCAGATGGAATGTGGGCCAACCAAGGTCCACAGCTATCTAAATATCAGGGCATGGAAAAGATTTCAGAGGTCAGTACATGATTTCCACATGCTCGCAGACTGTCTCTACCTTTGTTTTTAGCACCCGAAACAAGCACATGAGTCAACATAGTCTGGTATGAGGGGTGAGATCTTGAACAGTGGTTGCGAGAAGCAGAGCTTTTCCCTGGTGCACAGAATGAGCGTTCCTCCCACCTGCTCCCATGTGTGTACCTGGCTCTCCCTTCCGGTGGCCAGCAGAGCATCACTACCCTCTCCTGCGCCTGAATCAGAAGGTTTCTGCAAACAGAAAACCAGTCCTCTTTCTGAGCCAAAAGCACAAGGGACAGTCTCTCAGGTAAGAGTCTCTTCCCCTCCAAACATCTCTGACCCGGTCTTATTATCTCAGTTCCTCAATACTACCCTCATTTCCACTCCATTCGTGACATTAGTCAAAATGCAATTTTGGTAGCAGTCAATCCCAGTATTTCCCTCATCCTTAAAGTCCATCAAGTTGCTGGGGCCACAGCACACTTCGATGCTTTGGAAAAGCAATAGGATACCTTGTCAAAACTGAACAATGTCCGAATAGTAAAGAGCCGTTTTGAACATCAGGCTCCTATATTCCAAAACCATCAAACCATGCAGTGAAGAGACCAGGTCCAGATCAACATTGAGGACAAAGGCTGTTATCTTGCCAGCATCTGAATCTCTTTCCTGCCTACAGTCCAGAAGTATCCAGGATGCCTAGGAAGCAAGGTGAGGAAAGGAAGTTTTGTTTATTCAGGGTGTGATAGGATGGTGACTCGAGATGCAAACCAAGCAGCTGTGTCCCTCCCTGCAGCTTGTAAGTGTAACTTTTCTGTTGTACCGGAGGCTCTTATAGTCAAAAGTAATGAATCTCTTCTTGAAGTGACAGGTGGTTGGAACAGTTTCTTTTACTTCAGAAAGCCCACACAAGGTACGAGAAGGCTGGTGCACAGAAGGAATTAGTCAAATGCAACAGTTTGGACCTAGTTCCTTAGCAAACAGGAGTTAGGAAAAAAGACTCAGACTTTTCAAGAATCTCTTTCATGACTTCCAGGAAATGTATTTCCCAATAAGTCTATTGCTTTGAATAGAAAATGACAGATAACCAGAATAAATTCATTAAGAAAGAAAAAGAAAATTCATTTCCATGTAACAGAAGAATCAGAAGTGACATTGAGGCGGACCAATCTGGTGTTTGCATTATGTTTGCAGCACCCGCACCCCACCATCTGCTTTGCTAGCTGGGCTGACCCTTTTCTCACTTGAAATCTTCCTTGTGCCTGAAAAAACTGACTCCCAGACGATTCTGGGGCCATGTACTCCTAGGTTCAAATCTGGTGAGCAGGAGGAGGCACAAGACACCTTTGTCCGGACAGTTACAGTAAAATCACGATGTTCTCCCTGATTGGACCAGCTTTGACCAGGAAACAGTTATGAACCAACCATGGAGGTCCAGAGGATGCAGCATCTAAACTGGCTTTCACCTGGGTGGCTTGCCCCATCCTGGTTCATGGCTGACACTGAAGAAGGAGCAAACCGAAGACACATTTGGAACTGTTGCCAAGAGACTGGGGAAGGGGGTCTCTGGGCGCTGATGAGGAAAATAACCCTTGTCCTGTAAAATCACTAATAGGTAATGAGCTCCAGCCACGTGCAGGTTTTCCCTGCCATGCTTCATGTATCCTCTTAGCCCTTACCCATCACTAGCTCTGTTCAATAGGTAACACCACTGAGAGTCAACACATCTGAAGGGTGTGCACCAACTTAGGGGATCAGGAGTGCAGAGAGAGGCGGGATTTGAAACTGGCTTCCTATGCTGTGGCTGTGGCCCCACCAGTTACAGCTTCTGTGCAGGCTCCTGGAGCTCTGTATGGGGATTGCCTGAGACACCCAGAGTCGGGGACCCTTCTGTGTGATCAGTCCGGGCCAGCTCAGGATGCTGCAGTTATGTGACAATACATTTTTGTTTGCTTAATGAGTTTAGTCTGGGTTTTCTGTCACTAGAAATGGAAAGAATCCAGGGGATACAGCAATCACTTTCAGTATGGCTGGTCTGAAAGTGAACTTATACTGCACCCCAGGACCTGAGATTTTGTAGCGAGCTGATAGCTCACCTCTTCCTGGCAACACAATACCACCAGCGGTGGACAATCAGCAAGTTCAGCTCTGTCCTCATAAATAATCATTTCTTTCCCAAATGGACCACTTTTACTCTGCTCCCTGAAGCCTTCCCACTAATCACAGTGCAGACTTGCTGTTGCTTTCATTCCTGCTTCTGTGGAGAATCAGGAAGCCTCTTATTTTATCTGGACCAAATGCAGTCCCTTCAGGAAGCCATCAGGCATCATAAGGCAGGATATCTTTGGCCAAAAGCCGTGTCTACACGCCACCAAAGCATTCATCTCTGTGATGAGCTGACCAAGGTCACCCCAGAGGGCTGCAGCAATCAACACAGGAGCAAAGCGTCAGGTGAGCAGTGGAAATGAGTGACAGCTGACATGGTAGCTCCCAGTGTCAAAAATTTAGCTGGCCAAGGCCAACTTGGAGTCATGCAAGCAGAGTCCAGCAGATCTACCTGCAACTAAAGCCTGAGCGAGACCTGTCCTGAGGCTGCACTTGGCTGCTCAGCCCCGCCCCTCCCAGGCCCAGGGATCCCCGGATGCTGCCCTGCCCAGCTCTGGGAGGGCTGCCACTCACAGCTGCAGCGGGAGAACCTTGCATTGTGCTTGCTCACACCCTGATGGGATGCGTTCCCTGCTTTCACTGGCCATCTTTCCCTACCTTCTACTCCGTATAGGTGTCTTTTTTGATTAACAGCTTCAGACAGGCTACCAATATCAACACTCGGGTTTCCTTCTCTCGTTTCGTCAGTCTCTAAACTTGTGCTTGTCACCTGGGAGTTTGGTTTTTTTAATAACATGCCTCCCACCCTGCACTCTCGTCTTTAGAAGGACGATGTAAACATTTCAACTGCAACCTGCAGGAAGAGTTTAAGTTAAAATGAAGTCCAGGTCTGAACAACCCTGAGCAGACACCACCAGTTAGGCCTTATTTACAAATAAAAGCAAAATAGAACTTGGAGCATTTTTGGCGAATGATTGTTAGAAACAAAACTCAGCCTTGGCCAATTATAAGCAGCAAACTCACTATAAGTATGTGACTAGGGACCTTTCAACAAAGTAAACCAGAAAAAGCAATTTTGTAACCGCAACCAAACAAGTAATTTATTTGTTTCTGAGTTTTCCCTGTAAATATTTGCTCCTGAAGCTTTATCTTTGGAACACTAATCCTCTGTTGGTTTGGTATTCCCCAATTCATGGACTACTTTTTACTCAAATAAACTCTTTAAAATTGTATTGAGCATTGGTTTACTTCTTAAAAGAAGAAGTAGAGCTGAATATGGTGTGCATGCCTGGAATCCCAGCATTCTAGGAGGCTGAGGCAGGAGGATTGCAAGTTCTAGCCTAGCCTGGGCAACTTAGTGACTTAGTGAGACCCTGTCTCAAAATTTATTAAAAAAAAAGGCTGAGGATATGGTTCAGTGTAAAGGTCTTGGGTTCAATTTCCAGTGTGACATATACACAAACAGAAAGAAGAGGAGGAGGAGAATGAGAAAGAGAAATACCTTTTATATTATAGCTCAGGACACTCATCTGAATGCTTGAAACCTGTGTGCCCTTGTTTTGCAGAAGAGTCGAACATTTTTCTTCACTAGTCTTTTCCTTAAACACCAATCATAATCTGCTGAGTTCATGTATATTAGAAAAAACTTGTTTGAGAAATTGATTTTTGTCATTAACATTGTATTTCATCCTCTTGCCGTTTCAGACCCATAATCTAGTTAGTTTGCAAATTCTTCCCTTAGGATTTTTTGCAGGGCAGAAGGTAGAAGCTGTGTGAAGTCAAAGACTTTGTGAAAACCCAAACTCTTTCCCAAGATCATGCTTGCTATCCCTGAGAGCGTTGGAAGTTGACAAAGAGTTTAAAGGCCAATGTCCTCCAAACTGAGGATAGGAAACATGTTAGGGGTCCTGGAGAAGCTGGGAACTGTGCCCCATTTGCTAGCGTGTTCAGGAGAGTACCTCCAACACACACTCTGCCACACAGCTTCCCGCCTTACGACTCTGGGCTTTAAAATCTTCCAGCCATGACAAAAAAACTCATGCCCTAGAAAGAGATCAGAAGCCTGCTGGACTTCAAAGGACTTCAGTGAGAAATGAGGATCTCTGCCACAATTCCCATCGTGACCTCAGAATTAAACATTTGGCCTTATTTTCCAAGTAAGTGTCCCTTAGACACCCCAAATTTTCATGGAGCCCAAGAAATGGGGCGGACGATGAACCTTGCTCTGAATGAGGCTGGCCCTCCCTGGGTCTTTGTCGGATTCAGTCAATTTAAAATAAAATTAAGAAATGTAATGTTTCTTTCGCTCCTGCACTTGTGAAGTAAGACTCATATTTGTCTTACCTACCACTTCCGCTTCTCTCTGCTCCACGCTCCCTCCCCTCTCCCCGCAGGACTTCCACTCTGGCTCTCTGCAGACTAGTTTCACTTCTCTCCCCACATTGCAGACAGACAGCAGGGCCAGAGTGGATGAAGGACTAAGTATGGTCGCTTGGTGAGCTCACATCTAGTTTCTACATTTGCCCAGTGGAAGCCTGTCCTGAGGGTAAGAGAAAAAACCTAAAATTCCATAAAAGGAGGGAACAGGCAACTACTGCTAAGATGGCTCCTCCAGCATGCCCAACAGCACCCATCTGGACAATCCTCTGGCCACCACTGCCCTTCTGCTTTCTGTCTCTATGAATCTGATTATTCTAGGTACCTAATATAAGAGAAAGCATAAGAATACTTGTCCTTTTTTGTCTGGCTTATTTTAGTCAGCATGGCATCTTGAAGTTCCACCCATGTTATGACATGCTTCATAACTCCCTTCCTTTTTATGCATGAATAATATTCTAATATATGTGCAGATCATATTTTGTTCAGTCATGTTGGTGGACATTCAGGTTGCTTCCACATTTTGCCTATTGTGACCAATGCTACTGTGAACATGGGTGTGCAAATACCTTTTCAAAACATTGCTATCAGTACTTTGGGGTCTGGAACTGCTGGATCATATGATAATTCCATTTTTAATTTTTCGAGGAACCATCATAGTGTTTTCCACAGTGATGAACAGTACATTTCTGGAGGAATTTCTAACATTGAAATGATTGGGGAATGAAGCAGATCTCTACCTGTTATTCTGACTCAGAAAGGGTTTATTGGCTTAATTTCTGGAAGATGACCTGAAACTGTATAGAACTTTAACACAGAGCCTGATTAACTCAGCTTAGCCCAAGAGGGCCGACTCTGAACCAGATGCTGGGCTCCAGCTGCATCTGAGGCCCCGCACCTTCCTCTCCAGCCTTCATGGACAGCCTGTCCTCTAGGCAAGAGCCACACTACACACACACACACACACACACACACACACACACACACACACACACAGAGTACAATTTTTTAGGAATGTCAGTGTCTTGGATGATCTTTACATAAAATAGTCACTTCCTTATGGCCAAAACCACAAGTCCTTCCTACCCTCCTCCCAGAATGGCAAAATGACCAGCTTTAAAGTCTAGGAACTCTGGAAAATGTCCTTCTGTCCGTAGCTTCTGTCATAATCCTGTCATCACGCTCTGCTGCCTACAAACCCAGCAGTGAGTTTAACTACTATTCATATACCTTACAGGTATTAATGAGAAGGGATAAGGCAACTTAAAAAAATATTCTAACAAAACAAAGAAATACAAGTGAAGATGATAGCTTTCATTTTTGCTTTTAGTCACATGACACTACTCTTACTTATGGCACTCTTGCCTTTGCTGCCACCCTTCTTAATTCCCCTTGCTGAGGCACCTTAGTTGACCAGGTCTCTCTTAATTTTTTATTTTTGGTTAGTGCATGTTTGCAGTATATAATGTCTAGATTCCTTGTGTGGAGTGACACGTACATATCAGAGCTTGATTCTTTTCAATCCTCTTCCTCTCCCCACTCCTGCTCCTTCCACCCCTTCCTCCCCATTTAAGAAAGATCTATCTCCCCACTTTCTATTATCTTTTATTTTGTTCTTCATTTATATTTTGGGTTTCTCATATGAGAGAAACCGTATGATATTTAAACTTTTGGGTCTGATTTCTTTCACTTAGCATTACTATCTCAAGGTGCATCCATTTTCCTCCCTGGTAAATAGATACAAACATCTCATCCTTGAGTATCTTCTCTTGCGGATATACCTGTGTCACATGCCAATTTTTATCACTGGATGTGATGACAGAAGGAGGAGATTTTCCATTCTAGGTCCATTTGTGAAACACACTCCCTGGATCCTTACTCCCCCAGAACAATCAGTCAGGAAACACCAGCTCTTCCTCTGAAGATAGATGGAATTGGAAGATAACCCAGCAGCAGTCATGGATTCCAGTCTGGGGGAAAGTGATGCGATCCTTGATGGAGCATTTCTCCCTCAGGTGCCAAACCCATAAACAGATACAGGAAGAAAATGAGCACACATCATGGAAAAGGGTCCACTGGGGGCCCACCTTCTTCACTACACATGGGGCGCTTGGCTCAGAACGTCTTCCATGCCCTGAAGGACAGCATCCCAGAGTTGTAAGTGGTTGTCTAAACAGGACTGTTACTCTAGCTAATTTTTAAATTAACAATTCAGATGCCTTTTAAAGGCTGCTATTTAGTGCAAATAGGGTACCATGTAAGATCAGCGAGACTCATGGGCATTAGTTCATTGCCTCCCTTCTTTTGCTGTAAAATGACTCTTAAAATGGACTGGAGATGCTTTATTCTCTGAGAGTCGTTAATTAGTAAGTCCATGAATGATGGGGTTGGCTGAGGCATGGCAGGTGAGGAAAAACAAACCCTAATTGCAACCAAGTATACCTTTTGCGGGGTGGGGTGGGGGTCCTGCTGCAGCCCTTTCCACAATGCAAGAGACTCAACAGGTAAGTGATAGAGCCCAGACTTTGGTGCTCCTAGCTCTGCCATTCTTGGGTCCAATTCTCTGTGCCTTCACACGCTCCACCTCTTGAAAGAGGATGATAACAGAATCTACTGGGATCAAATAAGCTAACGCATGGAAAGCTCTAAGAACAGTGCCCAGCACTAGTGGATTTAGAAGGTGATATGTACCACTGTTATTATTGCCATGTCAATGCTGGAAGACAGTTTTTCAAGGGCCTCTCCCATTACTGCAGATTGTCTTCACAGAGGCATCAACAGTTCCTGTACCAGATTCTCTATTCAAGGATGTTTGTAGAGCAAACAACTTTGGAAGATATACTGTCTCCCTCCAGGGAAGAGAGCAGATTTGACTGCTGCCCAGGCTAAAAAAGAGGACGTTTCTATCTGGGACAAAGGTGTTGCTTGCAGCCCATTAGAAAACACAGGAGCTTCCTAAATTTGAGTTCCTCAGCACTGACAAAAACCCACTGCATGTGCAGCACCCCTCTGGCCACTCTGCAGTACCCCACGGGCCTTGGGGTTGAAGAAACCAAGGCAAATGGGATGCACATGTCGCTTGGTGTGCCTGCTGTCTTTTGTCTCTGACTCAGGAGTCTTGTGTCTTCTGCTAGTATCCACAAAACTAACAAACTCTAGTTAACTGCAGACAAGGTCATATATCAGACTTTTCAGACTTCTTAAGAAGCAGAAGTATAAAGGTAGTTGGTGTTGCAAGAAAATAAGACTCAGCAATGATTTCTGAAACAACCTTGACCCGTTTTTGATGAGCACATTCACAGCCTCTACCCAGACTTTCATGGATCCCTAATCTAAGACTCGAGCAGATCTCTCACTGTGTTACATCATCACTTCCACTGATGGAGTGTTGTTGGGAAAACCCAGCTTCATGGCTAAATGCATCAATAACCTCTAGACACCTCAGCTTGAGGGCTGCCTAGGTTCCCTGATTAGACATTCTATTCACCAACCAGCAAGCTGGTATCTACTTCTTTAAAAAAATTTATTTGTGACTTTATTTTCTCAAAAGACCAAATGACAAAGTAACCCAAACTACAGCCTTGAACAGCCAGAAGATTGATAGAGATAATAATACCCCCTCTTCCTAGTTCCCCCACCAAGATTATATTCTAAGCCCCAGAGCCTGTATCTTTATAGTCACTTGGCAAAGAGGAAATAAGGCAGCAGATGGGATTAAAGTTGCTAATCAGCTGCCTTTGTTACTGTATAGAACTGCCCAAGTAGGCCTAATAAAATCAAGGTCCTTAATGTAAAAGAAGACAGAAAAGGAGAGGCAAGGATAAGTGGACCGCTATGGACTTTGAAGATAGAAGGGGGCTACAAGCCAAGGAATGTGGGAAGCTTCTAGCAGCTAGAAAAAGGCAAGAAAATGGATTTCCCTCCAGTCTTCGTGTCTGCCAACACTTTGATTTTAGCCCAGTGAGTTCCAGGTGGACTTCTAACCTATAAAGCTGTAAGATAATAACTTCATGGTGTTTCAACCTCTAATAATTTGATGGTAATTTGATACGTCAGCCCTAGGAAACTAATGCAAGAGCTTTCCTATACTCTGGGAAATCTGTTATTGTAGTAAAGACCTATAAAACTTTGATACATCAGCCCTTTAGGCATTTGATCTCCAAATACCCAAGAGACCCTGCAGCTTTGCTCCCTTTCTTAGTGGATCCCATCTGATGGCTTTTCCTTTACATGAGACCTAGTGAGACATGACAACTCAGCAACAGCAATATGACCTTAGAGTTTGGTTTGGGGGATTCCAGCCCAATGGCTGTTAGTGAAAAAGATTCATATTATCTCCCATTCTGAGCTATCAGTTAATGTGTATGTGTACGTGTACATATACATGTGCATGCGTGTGTGTGTGTGTGTGTGTGTGTGTTTTGGCTACTCTGATTTAAACCAAAAAGGAATCAATTGGAACAGCAAATACCTTCCTCCTTCTGATATGTTGTGCTCATCTCACCTCACAGGGATATTCTGAGAATTACATGAGAGCGGGCTGGGGATTTAGCTCAGTGGTTAAAGCGCTTGCCTTGCAAGCACAAGGACCCGAGTTCGATCCCCAGCACCAAAAGAAAAAAAAAAAAAGAATTACATGAGAGCCTGGAGTGGAGAAGAAAATGTCAAGGAGGTGGTGAGACTCCATAGACATATTGTTCTTGCTATCATTTTCATTTGGAGCTTTCATTAAAGGCCACTTGGAGCAGCCTTGTGGATAGGCCTGGGCAATTCAGACTAAAGCTTCAAGCTCACCTTTCCCAAGTTCCACCAGACTCAAAAGATTCCTTCCCTCCGCTTGCGCTCTCTCCAATCCCTGTCCCGCTGTACCCTTTACCGAGCCACACAGCAGACCTCCCTGGTGAGACCAAGAGACACAGACAGGGTGGGCTAAGGTTCAAGGACAAGACTGACCTCCAGTGGGGCATCATTAAGTCCAAACATCACCCAGGGAAACTGAGGCAGGAGTGAGCATGCACTCAGAAGGCCCAGATTTACTACACCTTTGCAGCTTCTTCAAATCCACTGTTCAACCAATTGATGAGTATTTCCATAAGCCATCTTTGTGCTGAGCTCTGTGGATCATCTCATTTAAGGACACACTGACTCTGGGATTTTAGGCCTACATCAGAGGAAGAACCAGCTTCAGAAAGGTGTCTCTCCCCGAAACATACAGCAATGTCAGAACTGAAGGTGAGATTAGGACCCTCATTGCCCTAGTCCTGATGGCTCAGGATGCCTCAGGCACCATGGGCTATTCTTTGCCTGGCCTGCGCTGCTCAAACACTCCCCTCGCTCCTGGACAAGAAGGCTCCCCACCCAGGTGACAGTCCTCTAGCAGAGTGGAGGCATTTGCAGGCTGTTGTTAATTAGAAGATACTTAACATCTAGGAGCCACTAATGCACCTGAAGGGCTTTGGCAAATAAAGTGCTAACCTCCCGGCAGGACCTGCCTCCCCACGTGGCTCCGGCTCTTCTCACTTTCCATCTCACCGACTTCTGAGCAGGTCACCTCCTTCTTATCCTTGCCCTTTCCATCCACCGAGACAGCAGAAGAAAAATCACATCCTTTCTGTCCTCTGGCTTTCATCTGCTTTGCCTGAGGCAGTCCTGCACTGTGAAGGGCTAATTCTGCAGTTGATAAATTCCTCCGTGTAAATTGGCCCTAGCTTTAGTTGTGCCATGACCTTGAGCCTGTGAAACTCACAGCTCCCTCCCCGTATACTGGCCTCAGGTAGATAGCGTTCTTTCCAGTATTCCCACTGGCCCTCCCAGTGGTGGGATCTTGGGATGGTAGAAAAGGTGGCTCAGAGGCGCAAGAAGAGCTGCTGAGAGCTCAGGGGTCTCACCTGCAGGTCACCGCCGCCGCCGGGAAGGCACCCACACTCCTTGGATTCCTTCTCTGAAAACCCGGGCACCACGCTCAGGGAGGAGTATCAGATAGCACCTGGAACTCGCCAACTCCCATATCAGGTGCAGGTGGTGTGAAAATCCTCCCACGGGCACCGGAAAGAAGTTAAAGAATTGGCTCCAAGCTTCTTACTGCCTGGACCCGCTCACATCCTCTTCAGCACCTGGGCAAGTGTAGAGGTTGGACGTCACAATAGAAACACATCCGGAGGGACTGTCTGTTATTTTTCTTTCTTTTTTGTGGTGAAATTTGCATAACATAAAACCATTTTAAGGTGTACAATTTCAGTAACATTTAATACATTTACATTGTTGTGCAATTATCACTTTTATCTAATTGCAAAACATTTCCATCACCTGCCAAGGAAACTCCACCTATATAAAGCAAGTAAATGTAGCAATCATCATTATCATCATTGTTCTTATTGAACAACTGAGGAACCTGAACCTATATTAATATAAAATGGTCAAACTATGTGGCCTTTTGCGTCTGGCTGCTTTCATTAAGCATAATGCTTGCAAGGTTCATCCACCTTGGGGCATCAGGCAAACTGGTTCACTATGTATATACAGAGACTATGGCCAAAAGTTGTAAAAAAAAAAAAAAACAAATATTTATTCACGGGTGGTCAGAAATACAAAATGTGGTCTATCTGCACTTTATTAATGGAATTTTTTTTTTTGGTGCTGAGGATTTATTAATGGAATATTATCCAGACATAGAAAATAAAATTTCATAGAAACAGAAAGTAGAAAATGGTAGTTAGTGGACCCGGCGAGGTGAGGAGTGAGGGTTAGTGTTTAACGGGTATAGAGTTTAGTTTGGGATGATGACAAACTTCTAGAGATTGAGCTCTCCATTAAATTGATTAAATTTTTTGTTATGTGTACTTTATTACAATTTAAAAAAGAAAAGTATTGCTGTACTGCTACACACTACCACATGAGCTGAAGACCACTGCATGTTCTAAGCACGCAGCATACAACGTGATATAAAGGCATACACGGCCTCAAAAACACTATGCCTGCACTTCCCCGTGTTGTCATGGGCAGTGAACCTCTGAACAACTTCCTCAGAACAACTTCACAACCTGTAGGAGAATTTTGTTCACTTAATGTTTTTACAAAAATGCTGATATGGCCCTCTTTGTTCTCACAAATACATGCAGCAGGCATCATCATCCTCATCATCAGCCTCCTTTTCCTCATCCTGATTTAACATCAGAAGAAGCAGACGAGTGAAATTTCTAGGTTTTCAGTTCTGCGCAATGAAGAGTCAAGGAGACAGAAGGTTGTGGTGTTTGCTCAACGAGATGAGTGGACATAGTGCAACTGAGCTAGACACTTAAAAATAGTTTGGGTGATTAAATTTCATCTATTGTGTGTTTTACCACAACTAAAAAAAATAGGGGAAAGAGTCGCGAGTAAATATAATGAGGTCCTACTGTTGTCAAAGGGTGCATAGCGACGCTAAAACACTGAAGATGAGGAACAGTGTCCAGATGGGATGGCCAGCCAGCTTTCTGTTACAAAATACCTGAGAGAATCAATTTCAAAAGAGAAAAAAAAAAAGATTCATTTTGGCTCATAGTTCTGGAGGTTTCAGTTGGTGATCAATTGTGGTGGCATTGTGTTTCGCCAATCATGATGTATCACAATATATCGTGGCAAGAGTGCATGGTGGAGGAAGCTGCTTACCCCACGGCAGATGGGAAGCGCAAAGAGAAAAAGAGAAGGAGTCCTAAAATCCCCTTCCAAGGTGCATTCCAAGTGACCTAACTTCTTCCCTCTAGGCCCTACCTCTTAAATGATCTATCACCTCTCAGCAGGCTGCTGACTGAGCCTTTAACAGGTGAGGCTTCTAGGAGACATTTATCCAAACAGTAGCAGTCAGAGTGAGGGAGAGCGCTGGATGGAGAGCCCACATACTGGGCATGACCCCAGGAAAGTTTTTCTTATTCACCGATTCTTTAAAAAGCAAGCAGAGAGAAATCTTCAGATTCTCTGTTTCTGCAGCCACAGAACACCGCTAAAGATGCCAAGAGCAGCCTCACACAGGGGAAGAGCAAACTTCCCATTCCTGGCCCAGCATCAGACAGACAGCGTGAGCTCCTAATTCAGGCGGAGGTGCCAAGCACCAAGAGGCACCCCAGGTACTTGCCACCTGCAGAGATAATAATGGTTTGTGGCTCTGAACTCACTGGAAGTTTAGCTGGGTCAAAGCAGCAACTTGAGCGTTTGCTTAAATCTCTGTCCAAGAATCTCTCAACCTGCTGCTCGAAGATAATGAGTTCTGAGCCACACCAGAATCAGGTACTCGGTGAGTCGGACACAAGCTGCTCTTTGATGAGAAATCCATGCATATTAATCACTAGGAAGGAAAAGGAACAGAAAACCATCACTGTTCACTCGGCAAATATTTACAGAGCAGAGCTATGTGCTGAACACGTCTAGGCACTGGACATACGTTCCAGGTAAATGGAAGAGACAAGCCCCTTCCCCCAGGGAGTTGCACGCTACCGATGGATCTGGCAGGCTGATGCCTAACCGCAGATGGGGGAGTGGGGAGGAAAATAAAACAAGCCAGGGAGGAAGAGTACTGAGAGTGCTACTTCAGAGAGGACAGTCAGGGAAGCCCCGGGAGGTGATGTTTGAGCCGAAGCCCGAATCACAAGCAGAAACAACCATGCACCTAACTGCAGAAAGAGCTTTGGGGCACAGGAAGAACCGGGCACGTCCTCCAGATGGGCAATGGCCATGTCAGCATCTTTCCCTGACTGCTGAGAGCAGAAGTGTCCAGAGAACATCAAAGACCCTGAGCTGAGGGTAGGTGACTTGGCAAAAGTGAAGAAAATGCTCTACCACCTCAGGATCTTCAGAGAAAACTCTTTTAGGCACCCCTTGAAGGGGAGCAGCCTCGTCAGGCAGGAGCTGAGTCCTGGGACTCTGGATCGCTGTTAGCCATGCAGTAACCCCTCCCCTCCGGACTGTACAAACTGGTGGGTTAGGGATGTGGTCTCATTCACTCTGCATCACTGCACTACCGTGATGCCCAGCGTGGAGCGAGTAACTCCAGAGTCAACCTTGAGCTATATGAGGGATGCTAGTGGCACAGATTGGAGACCAGAGCAGCTGGTCTGAAGTCATCACAATGAGCCCAGGGCCTGCCTCTCACTTGAGTTTTATCTGACACCTGTCCACTGGGCCCCTGCTAGACAGGTACTTAGGCATGACCTGCATCTTCACCTCCCAGAGCCTTGCGGCCTTTCCTGCTCTCTTCTTTCCAGCCTGCCAGCCTATTCATTTGGGGCACTACGCTCATTCTTACCGCAGGGTGTTTGGGCAAGGGGCCCCTCTCCCTGGAACGTTCCTTCTCTCCTTTCATGTCTGAATCCCTCTGGTCATTCAGACCTGGGATCAAATGCCTCCTCTTCAGAGACCTCCCGGATCTCCCAATCAGTTATCTTCAGTCCACCCCAAATGTTGATCTCAGTGCAACATCCTCCTGCTTCCTTCAGAGTACTGTACTTCTGCCCTGCTATTATCCCACTTTACTGGTTATATTCTGTGTGACCATCATGGCAATGGGGGTCTTGTCTAGGATATCACTCTGAGAGTCTGTGCAAATCTAAAACAGCCCGGCACACAGCATGCAGAAGAGGTTTGGTTGTGGAAGTTTAAGGTTTGAAGAGGAAGAGAGGAAGAGAAAGAAAAGTATAGAAGAGAGAAAGCAAGAGGGAGAGAGGGATAAAAGGAAGGAGGGAAAAGAGTGAGAGATGGAGAGATCTGCTCTTGGGAGCCTTGCAGACTGGTGGGAAAAGACATGCAAACAAATAATCACATTAAAGTATAATATTTGCTAAGGTACAAAAAGTGGGCGGCAGAATAATTATGTCTGAGGCAAGGAGTGCTTCAGAGAGGCAGCATTATGAAAACTGGTTTTGAAGTTCGAGTAGGAGTTCTCCACGGAGACCTTGTGGGATATCGTTTCTAGGGAAAGGCAGCTCCATTTGGGAAAACTAAAGGGAGTAAAACATCACAGAATTGCCAGGCAAGTTCATCTAATGGTACTGGCATAAAATAGGGGTTGAAGAGGGCAGCTGGAGAACACGGTGGTCAAGGGCAGCAGGACCACGTCTGAAAGGCCTTGAATGTTCAAGCTCTTGGATTTGACCTTGCAAGTGAACAGTGAGCAACGAGCCCCAAGAGTTCATGCAGGTGAGAGACTTGGGGTGTGACATGAGTGGGAAAAATGGCTCTAGCTGCAGAGTGAAGGGCTGTCTAGCAGAGGGACCCTGTCCTAACAGGGAAGCTAATCATGTAATGATCAAGGCAAGAAATGATGTCTTATGGTGGTGGAGAGAAAAGGGAGGACAAGGGACAGAGCTTGGTTATCGATATGGAGAATGAGGAAGAGGGAGGTGTTGGAAGAGTCCCGTGTTTCTGGCACAGGGGCCAGCGGTGCCTCCTCTGAGCCGGGAGCGGGGGTAGGAACAGGTTTGGGTGAAGGTGAGGGGCTCACGTTGACCTTGGGGGGCTGCGGCACACGAGAGGGGTCCGGTCTAGGAAACGACAGAGGCACAGAGGGGAAGGACTGCATCGTGCTGCCTAGCTCCCTGAACAGGAAGCGCCAAACTGAAACATTTGGGCTGAAAGCTGACAGGGTATAGTGAGGTGACAATGAGTGCTTCTCGCAGGGGGTCTTCCCTCCCGCCCCACTCTCTTGAGGCCCCACAGTTTCATTATCCTTGATCTGCACAGGCTTAGAGATGGCTGGTCGTCTTCCCTGCCCCTAGAAAGCTCGGTATGTGACCCCAGCCCAGCTTCTGTGGGTTCAGACCGGCATCTTCCTTCCTCTGCAGAGTGTTCCTCGGAACTCAGGGCTCAGGGATGTGAGAGAAGGACAGTTATCTTTCCTAAACCGATCTTCTCCTTTCCTCTATCACGTATAGGAGACTAAGGGGCTGATGAGGGGTGTATCTCATGCTCCAAGGTAGCCACAGCCGGCCAACGTGTCCAGCTTCCTCCTTGTCTTCAAATCCCGTGTCCAGGCAGCTCCTGAGCTTCTGAGTATCCCCGCTCAAGTCCCCATTTCCATGAGAAACAAGAGCCAACAGAACACCAGTTTTCTTTCCCTTTCCCACTCCAGGGACCCGCACTCCATTCTCGCAGCACACGTTTACCGGGATGACCAATTGACTCCAATCCTCATCGGCTTAATCGACTACTTCGAAGACTTTTCTCCAGTGCCACAGCCTCCATGAAGCCTTCCACAACGTTCCAGGTTTGGATCCTGAACTTGCGGTCGGAAGAGTGCTCATCTCGTCTCCTCACCCCCAGAAACCCAGAACTGTGTCTCACTCAGGGGAGTGAGGTTGGGACCACCACAGACCCCACCCCAGCGCAGAGTGCAGAGCAGCCTTCACCTCGTGGGGCTGGGCTAGAACCCCAGACTTTGCGCATGCAAGGCAGGTGCTCTACAACTGAGCTGCACCCCTGGGCCAGGGCAGACTTTAATACAGGACCAACAGCCAAACGACAAAAGCTGGGAGACCAGAGGGATCTATGAGCCCTGTAAGCGCCCTCATATATTTAACAATTCTTATAAATCACATAAAATTTTATATATCATATAAATTATGTTTTTATGAAGCATGCAAATCACCTGTAAGATACCACCTGTAGATGTAGGCAAACCCTAGAGAGACCTTGGTTAGTCTAAAACAGACAAGCACTTACCATTACCTGGACTCCAGGCACTCACTCTGGCCAGGGAGCCGCACACTGTTTTCCACATGGAGAGAAAGGAAGCATTATTAGTCTCAGTTCGTTTATATAGTGAAGACTTGAATGTGTAATAGAGCATCAGGGGTTAAAATTCCAAGTCTGCTCCACCCTGGCTGAGACGGAAAGCAAGACACATCTACTCCCTGTCCTTAGCTTCATCTTCTACACAATGGAGATAGTGACACCTAATTTGCAGATCTGCTATAAAGACTGAAGAAATTGCTTTGGCCATTATAAAGTGCTATATACATTTTATTATCATTATTTCATTGATTCCCAACTCTCTCTAGGGAAGTGAACCAGGAATTTGAGTTTGTGTCCTTGCAAAGTTAATAAATCATTGAGTGACTTTGAACAAGTCCTCCCCCTTGAGAGCTAGAGAAAGGTCAAGGGAAAAACCTGCACTCTGGAGCAGACCATGTCCTGGCTGTGCAGCCTTGGTCAGCTTCCAGATCTTTCCAAGATTCTGTGTCACCCACTAAGGAGAAGGGATGAACAGTGGTTGCTGAAAGGATTTAAAGAAGACGTAATGGCATAAGACAATATGTGGCATATTGTTGACCTGCAGAATATACCCAGATACTCTTGGTTCCTTTTTCTTCCAATTATAGGTTTCCTTTTCTATCAGTATACTGAACAGATTTGATAAGCTTGTCATTAAGATGGGAGTATCACCAGGATGTGAGTTTTAAATGAGGTGACAGATAAGAGAATGACTTTTAATTGGAAAGTGCTGTGTGTGCACCCAAAAGCACTGTTCCAATCATTCTGATCAATCATCCTGATTGGGCCAGTAGGTGAAGGGGGATGACTCACATGAAGCAAAGGAAAGATGAATGGAATAGCTGGCAGACACCACCTGAACCAAGGTACACTGGCTTCACCTGCCTCCTGGCGAGATACACAGCATCTCTATGCAGGTTCTAGCCAAAAAGGAAACCCTTGATCTAACCAAGAGGAAACACCAAAACTGAGTGAAAAACATTGGCCGGTACTCTTCAAGAGTGCCCAAGCCATGGAAGAGAAACTAAACACCATCTCAAGTTGAAGGAGACAAAAATGATAGGACAACTAAATGCAATGTGAATTCCTAGTAGACAATTTGCAAAATTTGAGTAAGGCCTTTAGATTTGCTGATAGCATCACATCAACTCTGATTTCCTGGGTTCGGTACTAATGGAAGTGGAAGACGTTAACAATTGGGAAAGTTGGGTGAAGCTGAAGGGAAGTTGGTACTACTTTTGCCATGTTCTGGTAAGTCTACAATTATTATAAATTTAGAAAATATTCTACACTTTTTTCGAAAAAGAGATGGTTTCAAGCAGATGGGAACCACTCATGCGTCCCAGTGTCAGTAGTCAACAAGCCCAGAATTCTTTCCAAAACTCTGTGAGGTGCTGGGTTCGTGTGCTGGTCTTCAGGAAAAGGGAGAGTCCTGCTTTCTTCCCATATCAGTGGCTAAACTATCCCAAGCACCAGAACCGGTAAATTTCCCAGGCCATGATGGTGGAGGCAGAAAATAGAAGCTGGGTCCAGTATGACTGCCTTTCCAACCCTCCCTACCCACACCTGTGTGAGATTCTAGACTAGACTAAGACAGAGGATAAGGAACATCCTCTACCCTGGTGCCTAGTCTTGGGCTCCTCCCAGCACAAGTGAGTGGTGTACTCCTCCTTCCCCTTGGGCTACTCCTCCTCCCTCCGAGTAGCCCTGACCCCTCTGAACTCTGGAGTTCAGTGTAATTTAGTCTAGCATCCTCTACGCTGTCACTACAAGGACCTTCTTGTGTCAACAACAACAACAACAACAACAAAACATCTCTTGGACCCTTAGAAAATTGCAGTAAATCTTTCAGTATCATTCATCTGAGAAAATACATACTTTAAAAAAAAAACCTTATTGATCTTTTAAAAGTAAATCTATGCATTACCCGTCACAACAAAATGTTTACATCTATGGGCCAATGTGATGTGTTTATGTCTACAGATACAGGCTCCTAAGGGCTCACAAAGGAAACCTTCAGGGAAAATATTGCCACTCAGTAAGAAGCCATTAACAGTACTCTTCACACCTCCAGATCCTCAGCATGGCATCCTCAGAATTTCAGGGCCCAAGAACCTCAGGACACCAAGAACCTCAGGATTCCCAAGCCTGCTACAAGCTGAGCCACAACAGAGTCTGGGGCAAAGGAAATTCTCACCTCTACTTACACTCACCAAAATGTCCTCCCATATTTCCAATCTGGTAGGTAAAGTTAACAGTGACTCTACAATCAAATAGCATGAGTATATGTAAAGCTCCAAATTGCTCAGTCTGTTTTTCTGCCATCGTCAAACCTCCTGAACCCAATGGCTGGAGAAAGAGAAGGCTTCCTGGCAGGTGTCCACAGACTTTCTCCCTCAGCTCCCTCCTCAGACTCCACAGAGGCCCTTTCCAAAGAGGTACGAAGGCTTTGGTGTTTCACTTCCTGTCTAGGGTCCTGTGAGAGCACAGAGGCCATGTTGTCTTCTTTCATCCCACGATTGGGGATTGTTACCTCCCAGGCAACAATCGTTTGGAGTATGTCCACATCCTCGAAAGGAAGAGGCACATTCCCTTCCCCTGGGGCTTAGGTCCTGCTTTCTGGGGGAAGGGTCTAGAAAACCTGCCCATTCATTCCAACCACTTTGTCACATTGACGGGGAAATTGAGGCACAGAGAGAGACAGGAGCCTATCCAAAGCCAAAGAGAGAATAAAAAAGAAAGTCAGAGCCCAAAGAGCTCAGCATACAATGGCATGGCCACACTTGGCTACAGCCCCGCAGCATCATTAGGTCAACATTCCAGGGTGAATCACCCTTCAACCTCCACCTCTTCCAGAGCTGGCTTTGCTTTTTCTTGGAGGAAGCTTATATGGAGCTGGAACGTTGGACATCAACTCACACAGACCCGAATCTCGACTCCAACACTAAATGATGTGCAGCTTTCAGCCAGCGGCAGGCCTTCAGCCATTACCTCTGTAAGATGACTCGGGGCTCAGAAGGTGGCCAAGGAAGTGGCTGAGTACAACAGGCTTAGACTGGGGGCTGTCCACCCCGGCTGTGTGGCACAAACAAGTCATTTGAGCCCTCTCCCTCCATTCCCCTTCACACAGGTCCTTTTGACACAGAATAAGAAGTGATTTCTTTATAACATTATACTTTAAACATATTTGCATATTAATCACTTTTAATGGCTACAGAGCATTCTCTTCAGTGTATGAATATGTGTAATAGCTAAATATATATACATTACAGTCAAGCAAATAAAAACATATGTAACAATTAGAAATATCGAGGTACATATTACTTAACCATTATAATCATGCACTGCAAAATGCTGTTTCGGTCAGTGACACGTGTAATGGTGGCCCCATGAAATGATAATAGAACAGAAAAATTCCTAGTGACATCCCAACCATCATAATGTCACAGCCATTGTAACACTGCACATGCTCATGCTGATGCTGGCATCAACAAACCTACGGCACTGCTACCTGTATAAAAATATAGCACATAAAATTTTGTATAGTATGTTAATACTGATAATGCTAATAGATGACTATATGGCTGATTTGTTTATTTACTGTGCTATCCTTGTATCATTATTTTAGAGCGTGCTCCTTCACTTGCATAATAAATAGTTTTCTGTAAAACAGTCTGCTGTGCTATGCCAGCAGCAGCTTCACACACCTCGAGTTCGCCAGGACTCTTGATCACATCAGGAGGCAACATGGAGTGACTGACATACTTACCCTGCCTGGGTTTGTGTGAGTACACTTTCTGGTGTTTGCACAGTGACAAAGTCACCCAGTGAGGTATTTGTCAGGACACATCCCTGTGATTAAGCAGTGCATGACTCTATTTCTTTTATTCCATGGTATTTACCCAGCTACGTACGAGGCACTCTTTTACGAACAAGGCGCGAAACATGTCCCACAGATGTGAAGTTCCTACTCTCAAGGGCTTCCCATCTCATCTTGTGGTTCCCAGTTCCGTCATGTCAGTCCTTGTCCCACTTCTCCGGATCTGCGCTTCCCAGCCACCCCCCAGTTGAATGTGTCAGAGTGCGTGTCACGATTTCCGGTTCTGAAATTAGGGCTTTATGAGTATAAATAACACTTCCTCTGACAGTCCCCAAATGTCCTTCCTTTTGGTAATTTCCTTTGGATAAATTCCCAGGAGTAGGATCACTGCACCAAAGGCCGTGAGCCTTTTAATGATTCTTGATATGTATTATCAAATTGCTTTCTGAAGGGGCTGCACCCAATTTACATACTGCCACTGGCCATGTGTGGGTGCCGTGGTTAGACCATGACTTTGTCAGCTCTGGGTGTGATAATTATATTTCTTAATTTGTGCTAATTTAATAGGTGTAAAATTGCATCTCATTTTAATTCACATTTCTTTGATAGTTGTGAAGGTTGAGCACATTCTCTAATAAACATGCAATTGGATAGCTTCATTCATTTATTCATTCTTTCAAAGCATTCCCCATTAACCCTGTACTATACACGAGTCACTGTGAAGTGCCAAAGATTCAGAAATATATAAAGCACAGTCTCTACTGTCAAGAGTCTTCATCCAGTGAGGGAAGCAAACAGGTAAGCTAAGAGTGGCCCAAGCAGCAGAATCGACCCTGCGCCAGAGAGGCCCAGAGGACTGTGGGGACGAGGACGGCAGGAGATGGTCCAGATGAGAGCACCTCACCCAAACTTGGGGATTGAAAAGGGAGCTTCAGGTGTTCTGGAGCAGCCTTTGATGGCCAGGTGGACAAACTGGCGAGGACTTGACCTGTTTCTGTTTATCCTTTTGTTTTCTATGCTGTGTGATGTTGATGTGCCTGCACGTTTGTGTGGGTGTGCACACCTGTGTGCCTGTGGTCTGTGGGCATCTGTTGTCTGACGGACGTGCCTATTAAGCACATGCCGTGCCTTTGGCTGTGTACCTGGGTGTCTTTGTGCTCTAGTTGTATCAAACACATCTGTGTTTTCTCTGTGCTCAGTGTGCAGGAATATTGCACTGTGGGTTCTGCAGGTGGGTGTCAGGCACAGGCGACCGAGTGGGCCAGGCTTCCTGCTGGGGCGTGTGACGCCTTGCAGGGGGTTTCTGCCCACAGAGGCTTGCAGCGAAAGTGACCTCTTCCAGCCACTGGGCCTGTGCCAGCAAACCTTGGCTTCAGTCTCTTCCTCTGTCTGCTGTGAGAGGGAGGGGACCATCAGGCATCTTTGGTTGGGCTCTGTCATCCCAGGCATATTTAGCATCAATTTGGAGTTTTCAGTCTCTTCTTTCCTGTGAATCTCTGATAAGCTCAGTGTTTGCTTCTTTAAGTCCTCCCTGAGACCTGGGTCTGGCCACGGGTGGGTCAAAGAGGCCATTTTCAGCCTCAAGTTGTAGAAGGCTCAGGAGAGCACAGAAGCCACCACCAGTCAGGAAAGGCCCCCAGAGAGGGGTCTATCTACCGCTGCCCCTCCTGGCTAGCAGAGTCCATGGAAGAAATGCCATCAATTCCTCTGCCTGTCTGCTGCTACTCTAGGCCTGGATTGCCTGCAGAAGGAAGGCATCAGCCCCAAAGATGGAGAAGGACTAAAAACGGTCCCCTTGCTTTGATGAAGGGCCAGGTATCCGACAGTCACTTTCTTTAAATGCCTCATAGAATGCCTGAAAGTTGTCATGTTTTACTCCCTGAAATAAATCGCCAGGACAAGACAAAGGTTTCACTTCTTCTTCCTAAAGTAGTACCGCCCAGTAAATATTGTGGATACTGTAAACAATTTTTTAAAGTTTACTGAGATACAATTCGAGTGTCATACAATGCACACATTTCAAATGCACACGGCTTAGTGGGTTTTAATATATTCGCAGAGTTGTACAACCCTCACTACATACTACTTTAAGAATATTTTCATCACTCCAGAAAGAAACCGCATAACCCGCAGCGTCTTTCTGCATTGTATACCCTCCTCCAACACTAGCCCTGAGCAACCCTAATCTAATTTCTGCCTCTGTAGATTTACTTGATCTGGACATTTCTTATAAACAGAGTTATATAATATGCTGTTTGTAGTGGTTTGCTTCTTTGATTTAGCATAATGTTTTCAAAGTTCATCCATGTTGTTTCAGTACTTTATTCCTTTTTAATTGTCAAATAATGACCCATGTAAGCGTGTCTAACCTGCAGCCTGTAGGCTGCTTCCCCTCTTTTTTTTAATGTTTAGCATGAAAAGTATTTAAAAAGGAAGTTTTGTTTCTTATACGTAATAGTCATATTATATATTTTTCATACAGCTCCAAACAATTCCTCTTCCCTGAAATGGACCCAGACAAGCCAAAATGTTGGACTCGCCTTGTAGAGATGTACCAGATTTTATTCATAGATTAAACAATTGATGAGCGTTTCAGTCATTTCCACTTTTGGCTATTGTCATCAATGGTGCTGTGAGTATTCATGTGTAAGTTTTTGCTTAGATGTACATTTTTATTTTGCTTGAGTACACACCTAGCAAAAAACTGAAAAATTGAAAAAATTGAAATTGCTGGCTATAGGGTAACTCTGTGTTTAATGTTTTCAGGAACCGCAAACTTGTTTTCCAAAGAAGCTGCACCATTTTGCATTCCCACGAGCAACAAATGAGGGTTCTGATTTCTCTACATCCTCCTCAGTATCTGTCATCCCCCACTTTTTTGTCTTTAAATAATAGCCATACCAGTGTGTATAAAGCTGCATCTTCAATGATCTTGATTTGAAGTTCCCTATGACTAATTAATTATTAGCAACCTAATACATATGGTCTTTCTATATATTTCCACATCTTTAATTCATACACGTTTCATTCGTATGAAACTTTGTTATTGTTTTCTAAATATGTATACACATAACATTATCTGCAACTTGCTCCCATAGCACGTCTTAGAAATTGCTATGGCATGAATGTATTCTCCAAAAGTTCATGTGTTGGAAACTTAATCTCGAAATTCATATATTAATATATTCACTCATATAATAATGTATTAATGTTTTCATGTCATTGGCGGTAGAATTTGGAGAGTGATTGAGATTAGATGAGGTCATGAAGTCCTCAATAATAGCTTTGGTTGGCCTTTTAGGAAGACACAGAGAGAGACTTGAGATGCGCACTTGCTCTGTCTCACCATGCTATGTTCTCCACTATCTCCACCATGTTATGATGAGGTCAAAGACCTCACTGAGTGCTAAGCAGATGCACTATGCTGGTGGACTTCACAGACTCCAGAACTGGGAGCCAAATAAGTCTTTATTCTTTATAAAGCATCCTATCTCAGGACTTTTGTTATAGTAACAGAAAACCAACTAAGAAAGAAATCTTTCCACATTAGTCTAGGGATAGATATTATTCCACAGTATAGATCTACCATAGTTCTATTGACAGTCTTCTGTGGATATTCTTTGCAGTCGTTTCAAATACTCATTATCATAAGCAATGCTTCAATGTAAACAATCTTGGACATGTGTCTTCATGTATGAGTATGAGTGAGGTAGATTTCCTAGCAGCAGAATTTCTGCTGATTCAAAAGAGTAGAATGTTATAAATGTTGGTATAACTCTCCAGAGTGATGTCTGATGGGGCTAGAACAACTCATACCACATAAGAGCATTGGAGAATATCGACAGAAAATTCTAACACCAGGCTTACAGGGTAGAATAAGCTTCTCTGAAGGCAGTGCATTCTCTTTCATAGGCGGTGTATCAGCAGAGAATTGATTTGGTGGAAGTGCTTAGAAAATCAAATTCAAGTGGAGGATGCAACCAGAACCAATTCTTCCTGATTGCCACTCAAAATGTAATACTTTGGAGATAAGACCTGATGGGAAAAAATCAGGTTTATTCCAGAGCCTGCTCTGAGAAGATGGAGGGGGCTATCATCCTCAAAGCACCATCTTGGGAAACTCAGGTATATAAAAGGATTTACAGGGAGGGTAAAGAGGTGGGACAATGGTCAGGAAGGTTGTGTGCTGAGTGAGTCTTCCTCACCCGTGGCATGTGGTCTCCTTTTTTCTTTGGTCAGGACATATACAGTGGATCATGACCTCCTGGGGTTAGTTCCTGTATTTCCTTTAGACAAACTTTACTTGTCTATGAGTTAAACTTCACATGCTTTGTGTTAATTGGTGCACAGGCTTAAAAAAAATAAGGAGGGGTTTTACACATTGTGATGTCATCTGAAGGTCATCAGATATTCTGGATTCAGTAAATCTAAAGAAAGATTACTTAGCAGGTAATATGTTGATCACTTAGGCACGGCTTTTCTTTAGACTTTAGAATGCCAGGCAAAGCCAGGGGAGGAAAAATAATTTTGCCAAGGACAACTTTCAAAGAGGACTCTACTGTTACAGGAGAGGAAGTTGACCTAGACCATGTCTAAGACCCCACGTTTAAGATCTTCCTCCACTCCGAGATCTGAGGAGTCTGTAAAACATCTGCACCAGACAGACATTTGGCAAAGGGTGCCCCCGTCCCAGCTGGTATTAACTCTGGTTTAACAGTATATACCAAATGTTACGGGGTTCTCAAATGGATCGGTCTCTGTGCAGGATCAATTCAAGGAATCTGTAGTCCAACAGAAGAATATAGCTGAAAGCAATTGCAATTTATGCTTACCTTCTTGGGAAACCTCTAAGGGAAAGTATATATGTGTATGTGGGGTGGCAGGGTGTATTCTCTGTACATAGCAAAATATCTTACAAATTCCTGCTCCTCCATTCACCCGTCTCTATATCCACATATCTGGCAGCAGTTCTTCAAATACCATTCTCTTTCCGCCACTTTCAGTCCCAATCCAAAATTTTCTATCACTGTCCCTTCCTACTTTCTCTCCTTTCCATTTTCTTCTTTTACGCTTGGACCAACTCTTCTTTCCATTGCAAATCTCCAATCTTCCTTTTTTCCATCCCCAG